>JAXBVF010000088.1:0-44543 GCA_036418095.1 Xiphophorus birchmanni
GTTAAAGACCAAAAAAGCGTTTTCTCGGCGAGAGAAGTGAAAAAGTGACAATATGTGAATTTTCAGCACTACACTCAATATTCAGCCTTATAAGCTCTGGAACAGCATAGAAATGCTGAGATGCAGTAGTTCTGGTGGTTTGAAGCTGGAACCAAGTCTAAATTTTGAGATACATGAGTTTTGAATGTTAAAGACCAAAAAAGCGTTTTCTCGGCGAGAGAAGTAAAAAAGTGACAATATGTGAATTGTCAGCACTACACTCAATATTCAGCCTTATAAGCTCTGGAACAGCATAGAAATGCTGAGATGCAGTAGTTCTGGTGGTTTGAAGCTGGAACCAAGTCTAAATTTTGAGATACATGAGTTTTGAATGTTAAAGACCAAAAAAGCGTTTTCTCGGCGAGAGAAGTGAAAAAGTGACAATATGTGAATTTTCAGCACTACACTCAATATTCAGCCTTATAAGCTCTGGAACAGCATAGAAATGCTGAGATGCAGTAGTTCTGGTGGTTTGAAGCTGGAACCAAGTCTAAATTTTGAGATACATGAGTTTTGAATGTTAGAGACCAAAAAGCGTTTTCTCGGCGAGAGAAGTGAAAAAGTGACAATATGTGAATTTTCAGCACTACACTCAATATGCAGCCTTATAAGCTCTGGAACAGCATAGAAATGCTGAGATGCAGTAGTTCTGGTGGTTTGAAGCTGGAACCAAGTCTAAATTTTGAGATACATGAGTTTTGAATGTTAAAGACCAAAAAAGCGTTTTCTCGGCGAGAGAAGTGAAAAAGTGACAATATGTGAATTTTCAGCACTACACTCAATATTCAGCCTCATAAGCTCTGGAACAGCATAGAAATGCTGAGATGCAGTAGTTCTGGTGGTTTGAAGCTGGAACCAAGTCTAAATTTTGAGATTCAGGAGTTTTGAATGTTAGAGACCAAAAAAGCGTTTTCTCCGCAAAAGAAGTGAAAAAATGACAATATGTGAATTTTCAGCACTACACTCAATATTCAGCCTTATAAGCTCTGGAACAGCATAGAAATGCTGAGATGCAGTAGTTCTGGTGGTTTGAAGCTGGAAGCAAGTCTAAATTTTGAGATACATGAGTTTTGAATGTTAAAGACCAAAAAAGCGTTTTCTCGGCGAGAGAAGTGAAAAAGTGACAATATGTGAATTTTCAGCACTACACTCAATATTCAGCCTTATAAGCTCTGGAACAGCATAGAAATGCTGAGATGCAGTAGTTCTGGTGGTTTGAAGCTGGAACCAAGTCTAAATTTTGAGATACATGAGTTTTGAATGTTAGAGACCAAAAAAGCGTTTTCTCGGCGAGAGAAGTGAAAAAGTGACAATATGTGAATTTTCAGCACTACACTCAATATTCAGCCTTATAAGCTCTGGAACAGCATAGAAATGCTGAGATGCAGTAGTTCTGGTGGTTTGAAGCTGGAACCAAGTCTAAATTTTGAGATACATGAGTTTTGAATGTTAGAGACCAAAAAAGCGTTTTCTCGGCGAGAGAAGGGAAAAAGTGTCAATATGTGAATTTTCAGCACTACACTCAATATTCAGCCTTATAAGCTCTGGAACAGCATAGAAATGCTGAGATGCAGCAGTTCTGGTGGTTTGAAGCTGGAACCAAGTCTAAATTTTGAGATTCATGAGTTTTGAATGTTAGAGACCAAAAAAGCGTTTTCTCCGCAAAAGAAGTGAAAAAATGACAATATGTGAATTTTCAGCACTACACTCAATATTCAGCCTTATAAGCTCTGGAACAGCATAGAAATGCTGAGATGCAGTAGTTCTGGTGGTTTGAAGCTGGAACCAAGTCTAAATTTTGAGATTCATGAGTTTTGAATGTTAGAGACCAGAAAAGCGTTTTCTCCGCAGAAGAAGTGAAAAAATGACAATATGTGAATTTTCAGCACTACACTCAATATTCAGCCTTATAAGCTCTGGAACAGCATAGAAATGCTGAGATGCAGTAGTTCTGGTGGTTTGAAGCTGGAACCAAGTCTAAATTTTGAGATACATGAGTTTTGAATGTTAGAGACCAAAAAAGCGTTTTCTCGGCGAGAGAAGTGAAAAAGTGACAATATGTGAATTTTCAGCACTACACTCAATATGCAGCCTTATAAGCTCTGGAACAGCATAGAAATGCTGAGATGCAGTAGTTCTGGTGGTTTGAAGCTGGAACCAAGTCTAAATTTTGAGATACATGAGTTTTGAATGTTAAAGACCAAAAAAGCGTTTTCTCGGCGAGAGAAGTGAAAAAGTGACAATATGTGAATTTTCAGCACTACACTCAATATTCAGCCTTATAAGCTCTGGAACAGCATAGAAATGCTGAGATGCAGTAGTTCTGGTGGTTTGAAGCTGGAACCAAGTCTAAATTTTGAGATACATGAGTTTTGAATGTTAAAGACCAAAAAAGCGTTTTCTCGGCGAGAGAAGTGAAAAAGTGACAATATGTGAATTTTCAGCACTACACTCAATATTCAGCCTTATAAGCTCTGGAACAGCATAGAAATGCTGAGATGCAGTAGGTCTGGTGGTTTGAAGCTGGAACCAAGTCTAAATTTTGAGATTCAGGAGTTTTGAATGTTAGAGACCAAAAAAGCGTTTTCTCCGCAAAAGAAGTGAAAAAATGACAATATGTGAATTTTCAGCACTACACTCAATATTCAGCCTTATAAGCTCTGGAACAGCATAGAAATGCTGAGATGCAGTAGTTCTGGTGGTTTGAAGCTGGAAGCAAGTCTAAATTTTGAGATACATGAGTTTTGAATGTTAAAGACCAAAAAAGCGTTTTCTCGGCGAGAGAAGTGAAAAAGTGACAATATGTGAATTTTCAGCACTACACTCAATATTCAGCCTTATAAGCTCTGGAACAACATAGAAATGCTGAGATGCAGTAGTTCTGGTGGTTTGAAGCTGGAACCAAGTCTAAATTTTGAGATACATGAGTTTTGAATGTTAGAGACCAAAAAAGCGTTTTCTCGGCGAGAGAAGTGAAAAAGTGACAATATGTGAATTTTCAGCACTACACTCAATATTCAGCCTTATAAGCTCTGGAACAGCATAGAAATGCTGAGATGCAGTAGTTCTGGTGGTTTGAAGCTGGAACCAAGTCTAAATTTTGAGATACATGAGTTTTGAATGTTAGAGACCAAAAAAGCGTTTTCTCGGCGAGAGAAGTGAAAAAGTGTCAATATGTGAATTTTCAGCACTACACTCAATATTCAGCCTTATAAGCTCTGGAACAGCATAGAAATGCTGAGATGCAGCAGTTCTGGTGGTTTGAAGCTGGAACCAAGTCTAAATTTTGAGATTCATGAGTTTTGAATGTTAGAGACCAAAAAAGCGTTTTCTCCGCAAAAGAAGTGAAAAAATGACAATATGTGAATTTTCAGCAGTACACTCAATATTCAGCCTTATAAGCTCTGGAACAGCATAGAAATGCTGAGATGCAGTAGTTCTGGTGGTTTGAAGCTGGAACCAAGTCTAAATTTTGAGATTCATGAGTTTTGAATGTTAGAGACCAGAAAAGCGTTTTCTCCGCAAAAGAAGTGAAAAAATGACAATATGTGAATTTTCAGCACTACACTCAATATTCAGCCTTATAAGCTCTGGAACAGCATAGAAATGCTGAGATGCAGTAGTTCTGGTGGTTTGAAGCTGGAACCAAGTCTAAATTTTGAGATACATGAGTTTTGAATGTTAAAGACCAAAAAAGCGTTTTCTCGGCGAGAGAAGGTGAAAAAGTGACAATATGTGAATTTTCAGCACTACACTCAATATTCAGCCTTACTAGCTTTGGAACAGCATAGAAATGCTGAGATGCAGTAGTTCTGGTGGTTTGAAGCTGGAACCAAGTCTAGATTTTGAGATACATGAGTTTTGAATGTTAGAGACCAAAAAAGCGTTTTCTCGGCGAGAGAAGTGAAAAAGTGACAATATGTGAATTTTCAGCACTACACTCAATATGCAGCCTTATAAGCTCTGGAACAGCATGGAAATGCTGAGATGCAGTAGTTCTGGTGGTTTGAAGCTGGAACCAAGTCTAAATTTTGAGATACATGAGTTTTGAATGTTAAAGACCAAAAAAGCGTTTTCTCGGCGAGAGAAGTAAAAAAGTGACAATATGTGAATTGTCAGCACTACACTCAATATTCAGCCTTATAAGCTCTGGAACAGCATAGAAATGCTGAGATGCAGTAGTTCTGGTGGTTTGAAGCTGGAACCAAGTCTAAATTTTGAGATACATGAGTTTTGAATGTTAAAGACCAAAAAAGCGTTTTCTCGGCGAGAGAAGTGAAAAAGTGACAATATGTGAATTTTCAGCACTACACTCAATATTCAGCCTTATAAGCTCTGGAACAGCATAGAAATGCTGAGATGCAGTAGTTCTGGTGGTTTGAAGCTGGAACCAAGTCTAAATTTTGAGATTCATGAGTTTTGAATGTTAGAGACCAAAAAAGCGTTTTCTCCGCAAAAGAAGTGAAAAAATGACAATATGTGAATTTTCAGCACTACACTCAATATTCAGCCTTATAAGCTCTGGAACAGCATAGAAATGCTGAGATGCAGTAGTTCTGGTGGTTTGAAGCTGGAACCAAGTCTAAATTTTGAGATACATGAGTTTTGAATGTTAAAGACCAAAAAAGCGTTTTCTCGGCGAGAGAAGTGAAAAAGTGACAATATGTGAATTTTCAGCACTACACTCAATATTCAGCCTTATAAGCTCTGGAACAGCATAGAAATGCTGAGATGCAGTAGTTCTGGTGGTTTGAAGCTGGAACCAAGTCTAAATTTTGAGATTCATGAGTTTTGAATGTTAGAGACCAAAAAAGCGTTTTCTCCGCAAAAGAAGTGAAAAAATGACAATATGTGAATTTTCAGCACTACACTCAATATTCAGCCTTATAAGCTCTGGAACAGCATAGAAATGCTGAGATGCAGTAGTTCTGGTGGTTTGAAGCTGGAACCAAGTCTAGTCTAATTTTGAGATCATGAGTTTTGAATGTATAGAGACCAAAAAACGTTTTCTCCGCAAAAGAAGTGAAAAATGACAATATGTGAATTTTTCAGCACTACACTCAATATCAGCCTTATAAGCTCTGGAACAGCATAGAATGCTGAGATTCAGTAGTTCTGGTGTTTGAAGCTGGAACCAAGTCTAAATTTTGAGATACATGAGATTTGAATGTTAGAGACCAAAAAAGCGTTATCTCGGCGAGAGAAGTGAAAAGTGTCAATATGTGAATTTTCAGCACTACACTCCAATATTCAGCCTTATAGCTCTGGAACAGCATAGGAAATGCTGAGATGCAGCAGTTCTGGTTGTTTGAAGCTGGAACCAAGTCTAATTTTGAGATTCATGAGTTTTGAATGTTAGAGACCAAAAAAGCGTTTTCTCCGCAAAAGAAGTGAAAAAATGACAATATGTGAATTTTCAGCACTACACTCAATATTCAGCCTTATAAGCTCTGGAACAGCATAGAAATGCTGAGATGCAGTAGTTCTGGTGGTTTGAAGCTGGAACCAAGTCTAAATTTTGAGATACATGAGTTTTGAATGTTAAAGACCAAAAAAGCGTTTTCTCGGCGAGAGAAGTGAAAAAGTGACAATATGTGAATTTTCAGCACTACACTCAATATTCAGCCTTACTAGCTTTGGAACAGCATAGAAATGCTGAGATGCAGTAGTTCTGGTGGTTTGAAGCTGGAACCAAGTCTAAATTTTGAGATTCATGAGTTTTGAATGTTAGAGACCAGAAAAGCGTTTTCTCCGCAAAAGAAGTGAAAAAATGACAATATGTGAATTTTCAGCACTACACTCAATATTCAGCCTTACTAGCTTTGGAACAGCATAGAAATGCTGAGATGCAGTAGTTCTGGTGGTTTGAAGCTGGAACCAAGTCTAAATTTTGAGATTCATGAGTTTTGAATGTTAGAGACCAGAAAAGCGTTTTCTCCGCAAAAGAAGTGAAAAAATGACAATATGTGAATTTTCAGCACTACACTCAATATTCAGCCTTATAAGCTCTGGAACAGCATAGAAATGCTGAGATGCAGTAGTTCTGGTGGTTTGAAGCTGGAACCAAGTCTAAATTTTGAGATACATGAGTTTTGAATGTTAAAGACCAAAAAAGCGTTTTCTCGGCGAGAGAAGTGAAAAAGTGACAATATGTGAATTTTCAGCACTACACTCAATATTCAGCCTTACTAGCTTTGGAACAGCATAGAAATGCTGAGATGCAGTAGTTCTGGTGGTTTGAAGCTGGAACCAAGTCTAAATTTTGAGATACATGAGTTTTGAATGTTAAAGACCAAAAAAGCGTTTTCTCGGCGAGAGAAGTGAAAAAGTGACAATATGTGAATTTTCAGCACTACACTCAATATTCAGCCTTACTAGCTTTGGAACAGCATAGAAATGCTGAGATGCAGTAGTTCTGGTGGTTTGAAGCTGGAACCAAGTCTAGATTTTGAGATACATGAGTTTTGAATGTTAGAGACCAAAAAAGCGTTTTCTCGGCGAGAGAAGTGAAAAAGTGACAATATGTGAATTTTCAGCACTACACTCAATATGCAGCCTTATAAGCTCTGGAACAGCATGGAAATGCTGAGATGCAGTAGTTCTGGTGGTTTGAAGCTGGAACCAAGTCTAAATTTTGAGATACATGAGTTTTGAATGTTAAAGACCAAAAAAGCGTTTTCTCGGCGAGAGAAGTAAAAAAGTGACAATATGTGAATTGTCAGCACTACACTCAATATTCAGCCTTATAAGCTCTGGAACAGCATAGAAATGCTGAGATGCAGTAGTTCTGGTGGTTTGAAGCTGGAACCAAGTCTAAATCTTGAGATACATGAGTTTTGAATGTTAAAGACCAAAAAAGCGTTTTCTCGGCGAGAGAAGTGAAAAAGTGACAATATGTGAATTTTCAGCACTACACTCAATATTCAGCCTTATAAGCTCTGGAACAGCATAGAAATGCTGAGATGCAGTAGTTCTGGTGGTTTGAAGCTGGAACCAAGTCTAAATTTTGAGATACATGAGTTTTGAATGTTAGAGACCAAAAAAGCGTTTTCTCGGCGAGAGAAGTGAAAAAGTGTCAATATGTGAATTTTCAGCACTACACTCAATATTCAGCCTTATAAGCTCTGGAACAGCATAGAAATGCTGAGATGCAGTAGTTCTGGTGGTTTGAAGCTGGAACCAAGTCTAAATTTTGAGATACATGAGTTTTGAATGTTAAAGACCAAAAAAGCGTTTTCTCGGCGAGAGAAGTGAAAAAGTGACAATATGTGAATTTTCAGCACTACACTCAATATTCAGCCTTACTAGCTTTGGAACAGCATAGAAATGCTGAGATGCAGTAGTTCTGGTGGTTTGAAGCTGGAACCAAGTCTAAATTTTGAGATACATGAGTTTTGAATGTTAGAGACCAAAAAATCGTTTTCTCGGCGAGAGAAGTGAAAAAGTGACAATATGTGAATTTTCAGCACTACACTCAATATGCAGCCTTATAAGCTCTGGAACAGCATAGAAATGCTGAGATGCAGTAGTTCTGGTGGTTTGAAGCTGGAACCAAATCTAAATTTTGAGATACATGAGTTTTGAATGTTAAAGACCAAAAAAGCGTTTTCTCGGCGAGAGAAGTGAAAAAGTGTCAATATGTGAATTTTCAGCACTACACTCAATATTCAGCCTTATAAGCTCTGGAACAGCATAGAAATGCTGAGATGCAGTAGTTCTGGTGGTTTGAAGCTGGAACCAAGTCTAAATTTTGAGATACATGAGTTTTGAATGTTAAAGACCAAAAAAGCGTTTTCTCGGCGAGAGAAGTGAAAAAGTGACAATATGTGAATTTTCAGCACTACACTCAATATTCAGCCTTACTAGCTTTGGAACAGCATAGAAATGCTGAGATGCAGTAGTTCTGGTGGTTTGAAGCTGGAACCAAGTCTAAATTTTGAGATACATGAGTTTTGAATGTAAGAGACCAAAAAAGCGTTTTCTCGGCGAGAGAAGTGAAAAAATGACAATATGTGAATTTTCAGCACTACACTCAATATTCAGCCTTATAAGCTCTGGAACAGCATAGAAATGCTGAGATGCAGTAGTTCTGGTGGTTTGAAGCTGGAACCAAGTCTAAATTTTGAGATACATGAGTTTTGAATGTTAAAGACCAAAAAAGCGTTTTCTCGGCGAGAGAAGTGAAAAAGTGACAATATGTGAATTTTCAGCACTACACTCAATATTCAGCCTTATAAGCTCTGGAACAGCATAGCAATGCTGAGATGCAGTAGTTCTGGTGGTTTGAAGCTGGAACCAAGTCTAAATTTTGAGATACATGAGTTTTGAATGTTAGAGACCAAAAAAGCGTTTTCTCGGCGAGAGAAGTGAAAAAGTGTCAATATGTGAATTTTCAGCACTACACTCAATATTCAGCCTTATAAGCTCTGGAACAGCATAGAAATGCTGAGATGCAGCAGTTCTGGTGGTTTGAAGCTGGAACCAAGTCTAAATTTTGAGATACATGAGTTTTGAATGTTAAAGACCAAAAAAGCGTTTTCTCGGCGAGAGAAGTGAAAAAGTGACAATATGTGAATTTTCAGCACTACACTCAATATTCAGCCTTACTAGCTTTGGAACAGCATAGAAATGCTGAGATGCAGTAGTTCTGGTGGTTTGAAGCTGGAACCAAGTCTAAATTTTGAGATACATGAGTTTTGAATGTTAGAGACCAAAAAATCGTTTTCTCGGCGAGAGAAGTGAAAAAGTGACAATATGTGAATTTTCAGCACTACACTCAATATGCAGCCTTATAAGCTCTGGAACAGCATAGAAATGCTGAGATGCAGTAGTTCTGGTGGTTTGAAGCTGGAACCAAATCTAAATTTTGAGATACATGAGTTTTGAATGTTAAAGACCAAAAAAGCGTTTTCTCGGCGAGAGAAGTGAAAAAGTGTCAATATGTGAATTTTCAGCACTACACTCAATATTCAGCCTTATAAGCTCTGGAACAGCATAGAAATGCTGAGATGCAGTAGTTCTGGTGGTTTGAAGCTGGAACCAAGTCTAAATTTTGAGATACATGAGTTTTGAATGTTAAAGACCAAAAAAGCGTTTTCTCGGCGAGAGAAGTGAAAAAGTGACAATATGTGAATTTTCAGCACTACACTCAATATTCAGCCTTACTAGCTTTGGAACAGCATAGAAATGCTGAGATGCAGTAGTTCTGGTGGTTTGAAGCTGGAACCAAGTCTAAATTTTGAGATACATGAGTTTTGAATGTAAGAGACCAAAAAAGCGTTTTCTCGGCGAGAGAAGTGAAAAAATGACAATATGTGAATTTTCAGCACTACACTCAATATTCAGCCTTATAAGCTCTGGAACAGCATAGAAATGCTGAGATGCAGTAGTTCTGGTGGTTTGAAGCTGGAACCAAGTCTAAATTTTGAGATACATGAGTTTTGAATGTTAAAGACCAAAAAAGCGTTTTCTCGGCGAGAGAAGTGAAAAAGTGACAATATGTGAATTTTCAGCACTACACTCAATATTCAGCCTTATAAGCTCTGGAACAGCATAGCAATGCTGAGATGCAGTAGTTCTGGTGGTTTGAAGCTGGAACCAAGTCTAAATTTTGAGATACATGAGTTTTGAATGTTAGAGACCAAAAAAGCGTTTTCTCGGCGAGAGAAGTGAAAAAGTGTCAATATGTGAATTTTCAGCACTACACTCAATATTCAGCCTTATAAGCTCTGGAACAGCATAGAAATGCTGAGATGCAGCAGTTCTGGTGGTTTGAAGCTGGAACCAAGTCTAAATTTTGAGATACATGAGTTTTGAATGTTAAAGACCAAAAAAGCGTTTTCTCGGCGAGAGAAGTGAAAAAGTGACAATATGTGAATTTTCAGCACTACACTCAATATTCAGCCTTACTAGCTTTGGAACAGCATAGAAATGCTGAGATGCAGTAGTTCTGGTGGTTTGAAGCTGGAACCAAGTCTAAATTTTGAGATACATGAGTTTTGAATGTAAGAGACCAAAAAAGCGTTTTCTCGGCGAGAGAAGTGAAAAAGTGACAATATGTGAATTTTCAGCACTACACTCAATATTCAGCCTTATAAGCTCTGGAACAGCATAGAAATGCTGAGATGCAGTAGTTCTGGTGGTTTGAAGCTGGAACCAAGTCTAAATTTTGAGATTCATGAGTTTTGAATGTTAGAGACCAAAAAAGCGTTTTCTCCGCAAAAGAAGTGAAAAAATGACAATATGTGAATTTTCAGCACTACACTCAATATTCAGCCTTATAAGCTCTGGAACAGCATAGAAATGCTGAGATGCAGTAGTTCTGGTGGTTTGAAGCTGGAACCAAGTCTAAATTTTGAGATACATGAGTTTTGAATGTTAAAGACCAAAAAAGCGTTTTCTCGGCGAGAGAAGTGAAAAAGTGACAATATGTGAATTTTCAGCACTACACTCAATATTCAGCCTTATAAGCTCTGGAACAGCATAGAAATGCTGAGATGCAGTAGTTCTGGTGGTTTGAAGCTGGAACCAAGTCTAAATTTTGAGATACATGAGTTTTGAATGTTAGAGACCAAAAAAGCGTTTTCTCGGCGAGAGAAGTGAAAAAGTGTCAATATGTGAATTTTCAGCACTACACTCAATATTCAGCCTTATAAGCTCTGGAACAGCATAGAAATGCTGAGATGCAGCAGTTCTGGTGGTTTGAAGCTGGAACCAAGTCTAAATTTTGAGATTCATGAGTTTTGAATGTTAGAGACCAAAAAAGCGTTTTCTCCGCAAAAGAAGTGAAAAAATGACAATATGTGAATTTTCAGCACTACACTCAATATTCAGCCTTATAAGCTCTGGAACAGCATAGAAATGCTGAGATGCAGTAGTTCTGGTGGTTTGAAGCTGGAACCAAGTCTAAATTTTGAGATACATGAGTTTTGAATGTTAAAGACCAAAAAAGCGTTTTCTCGGCGAGAGAAGTGAAAAAATTACAATATGTGAATTTTCAGCACTACACTCAATATTCAGCCTTATAAGCTCTGGAACAGCATAGAAATGCTGAGATGCAGTAGTTCTGGTGGTTTGAAGCTGGAACCAAGTCTAAATTTTGAGATACATGAGTTTTGAATGTTAAAGACCAAAAAAGCGTTTTCTCGGCGAGAGAAGTGAAAAAGTGACAATATGTGAATTTTCAGCACTACACTCAATATGCAGCCTTATAAGCTCTGGAACAGCATGGAAATGCTGAGATGCAGTAGTTCTGGTGGTTTGAAGCTGGAACCAAGTCTAAATTTTGAGATACATGAGTTTTGAATGTTAAAGACCAAAAAAGCGTTTTCTCGGCGAGAGAAGTAAAAAAGTGACAATATGTGAATTGTCAGCACTACACTCAATATTCAGCCTTATAAGCTCTGGAACAGCATAGAAATGCTGAGATGCAGTAGTTCTGGTGGTTTGAAGCTGGAACCAAGTCTAAATTTTGAGATACATGAGTTTTGAATGTTAAAGACCAAAAAAGCGTTTTCTCGGCGAGAGAAGTAAAAAAGTGACAATATGTGAATTGTCAGCACTACACTCAATATTCAGCCTTATAAGCTCTGGAACAGCATAGAAATGCTGAGATGCAGTAGTTCTGGTGGTTTGAAGCTGGAACCAAGTCTAAATTTTGATATACATGAGTTTTGAATGTTAAAGACCAAAAAAGCGTTTTCTCGGCGAGAGAAGTGAAAAAGTGACAATATGTGAATTTTCAGCACTACACTCAATATGCAGCCTTATAAGCTCTGGAACAGCATGGAAATGCTGAGATGCAGTAGTTCTGGTGGTTTGAAGCTGGAACCAAGTCTAAATTTTGAGATACATGAGTTTTGAATGTTAAAGACCAAAAAAGCGTTTTCTCGGCGAGAGAAGTAAAAAAGTGACAATATGTGAATTGTCAGCACTACACTCAATATTCAGCCTTATAAGCTCTGGAACAGCAGAGAAATGCTGAGATGCAGTAGTTCTGGTGGTTTGAAGCTGGAACCAAGTCTAAATTTTGAGATACATGAGTTTTGAATGTTAAAGACCAAAAAAGCGTTTTCTCGGCGAGAGAAGTGAAAAAGTGACAATATGTGAATTTTCAGCACTACACTCAATATTCAGCCTTATAAGCTCTGGAACAGCATAGAAATGCTGAGATGCAGTAGTTCTGGTGGTTTGAAGCTGGAACCAAGTCTAAATTTTGAGATACATGAGTTTTGAATGTTAGAGACCAAAAAAGCGTTTTCTCGGCGAGAGAAGTGAAAAAGTGTCAATATGTGAATTTTCAGCACTACACTCAATATTCAGCCTTATAAGCTCTGGAACAGCATAGAAATGCTGAGATGCAGTAGTTCTGGTGGTTTGAAGCTGGAACCAAGTCTAAATTTTGAGATACATGAGTTTTGAATGTTAAAGACCAAAAAAGCGTTTTCTCGGCGAGAGAAGTGAAAAAGTGTCAATATGTGAATTTTCAGCACTACACTCAATATTCAGCCTTATAAGCTCTGGAACAGCATAGAAATGCTGAGATGCAGTAGTTCTGGTGGTTTGAAGCTGGAACCAAGTCTAAATTTTGAGATACATGAGTTTTGAATGTTAAAGACCAAAAAAGCGTTTTCTCGGCGAGAGAAGTAAAAAAGTGACAATATGTGAATTGTCAGCACTACACTCAATATTCAGCCTTATAAGCTCTGGAACAGCAGAGAAATGCTGAGATGCAGTAGTTCTGGTGGTTTGAAGCTGGAACCAAGTCTAAATTTTGAGATACATGAGTTTTGAATGTTAAAGACCAAAAAAGCGTTTTCTCGGCGAGAGAAGTGAAAAAGTGACAATATGTGAATTTTCAGCACTACACTCAATATTCAGCCTTATAAGCTCTGGAACAGCATAGAAATGCTGAGATGCAGTAGTTCTGGTGGTTTGAAGCTGGAACCAAGTCTAAATTTTGAGATACATGAGTTTTGAATGTTAGAGACCAAAAAAGCGTTTTCTCGGCGAGAGAAGTGAAAAAGTGTCAATATGTGAATTTTCAGCACTACACTCAATATTCAGCCTTATAAGCTCTGGAACAGCATAGAAATGCTGAGATGCAGTAGTTCTGGTGGTTTGAAGCTGGAACCAAGTCTAAATTTTGAGATACATGAGTTTTGAATGTTAAAGACCAAAAAAGCGTTTTCTCGGCGAGAGAAGTGAAAAAGTGTCAATATGTGAATTTTCAGCACTACACTCAATATTCAGCCTTATAAGCTCTGGAACAGCATAGAAATGCTGAGATGCAGTAGTTCTGGTGGTTTGAAGCTGGAACCAAGTCTAAATTTTGAGATACATGAGTTTTGAATGTTAAAGACCAAAAAAGCGTTTTCTCGGCGAGAGAAGTGAAAAAGTGACAATATGTGAATTTTCAGCACTACACTCAATATTCAGCCTTACTAGCTTTGGAACAGCATAGAAATGCTGAGATGCAGTAGTTCTGGTGGTTTGAAGCTGGAACCAAGTCTAAATTTTGAGATACATGAGTTTTGAATGTTAGAGACCAAAAAATCGTTTTCTCGGCGAGAGAAGTGAAAAAGTGACAATATGTGAATTTTCAGCACTACACTCAATATGCAGCCTTATAAGCTCTGGAACAGCATAGAAATGCTGAGATGCAGTAGTTCTGGTGGTTTGAAGCTGGAACCAAATCTAAATTTTGAGATACATGAGTTTTGAATGTTAAAGACCAAAAAAGCGTTTTCTCGGCGAGAGAAGTGAAAAAGTGTCAATATGTGAATTTTCAGCACTACACTCAATATTCAGCCTTATAAGCTCTGGAACAGCATAGAAATGCTGAGATGCAGTAGTTCTGGTGGTTTGAAGCTGGAACCAAGTCTAAATTTTGAGATACATGAGTTTTGAATGTTAAAGACCAAAAAAGCGTTTTCTCGGCGAGAGAAGTGAAAAAGTGACAATATGTGAATTTTCAGCACTACACTCAATATTCAGCCTTACTAGCTTTGGAACAGCATAGAAATGCTGAGATGCAGTAGTTCTGGTGGTTTGAAGCTGGAACCAAGTCTAAATTTTGAGATACATGAGTTTTGAATGTAAGAGACCAAAAAAGCGTTTTCTCGGCGAGAGAAGTGAAAAAATGACAATATGTGAATTTTCAGCACTACACTCAATATTCAGCCTTATAAGCTCTGGAACAGCATAGAAATGCTGAGATGCAGTAGTTCTGGTGGTTTGAAGCTGGAACCAAGTCTAAATTTTGAGATACATGAGTTTTGAATGTTAAAGACCAAAAAAGCGTTTTCTCGGCGAGAGAAGTGAAAAAGTGACAATATGTGAATTTTCAGCACTACACTCAATATTCAGCCTTATAAGCTCTGGAACAGCATAGCAATGCTGAGATGCAGTAGTTCTGGTGGTTTGAAGCTGGAACCAAGTCTAAATTTTGAGATACATGAGTTTTGAATGTTAGAGACCAAAAAAGCGTTTTCTCGGCGAGAGAAGTGAAAAAGTGTCAATATGTGAATTTTCAGCACTACACTCAATATTCAGCCTTATAAGCTCTGGAACAGCATAGAAATGCTGAGATGCAGCAGTTCTGGTGGTTTGAAGCTGGAACCAAGTCTAAATTTTGAGATACATGAGTTTTGAATGTTAAAGACCAAAAAAGCGTTTTCTCGGCGAGAGAAGTGAAAAAGTGACAATATGTGAATTTTCAGCACTACACTCAATATTCAGCCTTACTAGCTTTGGAACAGCATAGAAATGCTGAGATGCAGTAGTTCTGGTGGTTTGAAGCTGGAACCAAGTCTAAATTTTGAGATACATGAGTTTTGAATGTAAGAGACCAAAAAAGCGTTTTCTCGGCGAGAGAAGTGAAAAAGTGACAATATGTAAATTTTCAGCACTACACTCAATATTCAGCCTTATAAGCTCTGGAACAGCATAGAAATGCTGAGATGCAGTAGTTCTGGTGGTTTGAAGCTGGAACCAAGTCTAAATTTTGAGATTCATGAGTTTTGAATGTTAGAGACCAAAAAAGCGTTTTCTCCGCAAAAGAAGTGAAAAAATGACAATATGTGAATTTTCAGCACTACACTCAATATTCAGCCTTATAAGCTCTGGAACAGCATAGAAATGCTGAGATGCAGTAGTTCTGGTGGTTTGAAGCTGGAACCAAGTCTAAATTTTGAGATACATGAGTTTTGAATGTTAAAGACCAAAAAAGCGTTTTCTCGGCGAGAGAAGTGAAAAAGTGACAATATGTGAATTTTCAGCACTACACTCAATATTCAGCCTTATAAGCTCTGGAACAGCATAGAAATGCTGAGATGCAGTAGTTCTGGTGGTTTGAAGCTGGAACCAAGTCTAAATTTTGAGATACATGAGTTTTGAATGTTAGAGACCAAAAAAGCGTTTTCTCGGCGAGAGAAGTGAAAAAGTGTCAATATGTGAATTTTCAGCACTACACTCAATATTCAGCCTTATAAGCTCTGGAACAGCATAGAAATGCTGAGATGCAGCAGTTCTGGTGGTTTGAAGCTGGAACCAAGTCTAAATTTTGAGATTCATGAGTTTTGAATGTTAGAGACCAAAAAAGCGTTTTCTCCGCAAAAGAAGTGAAAAAATGACAATATGTGAATTTTCAGCACTACACTCAATATTCAGCCTTATAAGCTCTGGAACAGCATAGAAATGCTGAGATGCAGTAGTTCTGGTGGTTTGAAGCTGGAACCAAGTCTAAATTTTGAGATACATGAGTTTTGAATGTTAAAGACCAAAAAAGCGTTTTCTCGGCGAGAGAAGTGAAAAAATTACAATATGTGAATTGTCAAGAAACTGGCATAAGGGTATGAGATCTTTCCAGGCACACGCAGAAAAAGGTGCATAATGGCTTAGGAGAAATATAGTAATCCTGTAGGTTGATTAAAAGTTAATTAAGTTGCATAAATCTGAACAATATGAGTAGACCTCAATAATTCTCTGCAAAGAATCTCTGTTTAATGATTGTGTTGATGATTAATGATTATGTTGATGATTAACAAAATTAACTATGTAATGATCATGTTGAAAATTATCAATAAGAAAAAGATGTGATTTATTGTCAAAAAATGTGAAGTTATGATCATGTGATATCAATTCAAACAGGTTTAACAACAGGTTGAATGTGTTTAATGAAATATAAGAAATGATAGTGAGGTATAGAAAGAGAGAAATGCAGTACAGTCCTGATAACAGGAAATGTCGCAAATAGTTCTGAACAGATGGCCAAGGCACACAGGAGGGATGGTGTGGTGAGTTTGCTGAAGCAACAGAGAATGGGGAAGTACAGGACTTTCCACTACGGTCAGCGAAACCAGGTTGGGAAATGTGGGGACTTTTTCATGAGAGACAGCAGATGTGAAGAAAGTCACGTAGGCCAAACCTCCCCCATACACACACATGGTGGAGAGGTGCATAAAAAGGGGCTGAAAAGAGGAACCAGTCGTTCCCAGTCCGGCGGCGCAGAAGAGGAGACAACTTGCAGAAGCAGATTGAGCTACGGACCGCACTTCAGAACCACGGAGAAACTCGGACTTCACACCGCTAAGAAAGGACTGGGTTCCGTCGCCCCATCTCTGGTTCCTTATTCGACCGTTGGTCTCGTCTCAACTCAGCAATCTCAAACTCTGCAACAAGACTTGGAGGAAGGACAAAGCTCCCTCAGGGGTGAGGAACTGGGTTTTGCAAAAGGATTTGGACCCGTTCTACTTTGTTTCCTTGCTAAGGAGGGTTTTTCCACACAAGGCAAAGACCTCAACCAAGGATGCTAGAAATTCCTGTTGCCAATAGATCCACCACCGTCTGGGTATGAGTTGAATCTGCTCATTGAAATTCCATTTCAGAACGTGCGACTTAACTCTTAGGGAAAGGAGACAGGGTAGTATGATTGTACATGTAAATTTTATTACACTGTTTTTGAATTATATACGATTGATTATTGATCTGTATGTCGCATATCCCTGCTTAAGCTTGCTTAATAAATTTACACTATAAAAATTCTAATGAGGTTGGTGGACATTGAAATTAATAGAGTCATTTAATTATTGTCCAGTTCTTTTAATCAAGGTAAAACTAATGTACATGATTCCAGTAAATAGGAGGCTTCATAATTTCCTTTGGTGAGAGTAAATAATGACCCTGGGACTTACATCTAAGTCACTAAATATAATCTAGCCGGTTCCAAGTGCAAGTTATGATTTAGAAAGTGGGCTACCGTTAACAGAAGTGGTTATTGGAATTATGCAGCTGCGAGGGCTACTCAGCTGATTGTTTCTTAACTGTAAAGGGTCATAACTTCTGGATTGGAGGTAGTTAGAGCTAGACGAATCACTTTCGCCACCAGTTTAAATAGATTATCTCTTATAGAGTACTTTTAGGGTAATACCCAGGTCTCAGAGATTTTCCGGACCTGTTAGACGGAGAACTGGTCAGTAGGCAGCCCTGTGAAGTAGTGAGGAGTGGGCGGGGCTGACTATTGCAGGATAACCTTCATGGCGCCCAACGTGGGGCGGCGCACAACTGAGTAGGCGGGCCCCGAAGATACCAAGTCAGTAAAAACAGATGTGAGACTCTGAATAGCTCACTTGGGTTACTAACTCTTAGGGAAGAGAGTTAGTGGTGACTGATAAGGCCATCAGTCACAACCCTTGCAGTAACTGTATAGCATACAGGTGAGGGAAAGCTTCCACTGAGGATAGAATGACCAGATCCAGACAGTGAAGCCAGTAGCCAACACAGCCTGGACCCATCCCTACTCGAAAGCGCAAAGAGAGGCTTTGGGGGATAGGCGACTCGAAGACAAAGACAACCATGAATGAAGAAGAAAGAGGGGAACTGGATCCCCTGCCGAAGCCAGCAATGGGACAAGAGGCAAGCAACCTCAGCCGGGATGAGGAGAGGCATCAATCCCATCTTTCCCGAACCACATTATCACAATTGCCTGTATCATTGATATTACTCGGTGATGGATTGGATTCCTGGATTGAAATAATCAGGAGGGTTTTCTTTGAATCGCACTACACCATCAAAAAGGACATGGCACGAGAGTTACTGGAGCACCTGGTGCAAACTCGGATATACTTTTGCACCCAGCTTAAACATGGTCACCGGCTGGGAGTCGTTAAATGCCCTATAAAGATAACCAAGAAAGCGGAGATCAAAGAATGGCTGGAATGGTTCGCTGATCTCCTTGAAGGATGGACGATTGGTGAGCTGCGGATGGTCTACAGCCCCTCCGAGAAATATGACAGCATAGTGAAGACAGCCACACTGACAGCAGGCATCGAAGGGATCCTGGTGAACCCTCTCGCCAGTGGGGTGCGAAAATACCAAGAATATACCGAGGCCCTGCAGAGACTTTCGGCCGTCAAGGAGACCCGAGAAAAGGAGCAAGCCCTCGAAGAAGCAGGGTCGGAGGTGTCCGAGGTTCCGTCCCGACTGCCCAGCAGAGCCCCGACACCGACTCGCCAACAGAAGCAACCTCCGAGGGATCTGATAGACCTGACGGGCGGCAGCGACGACAACGACGACGGTGACGGCGGCGAAGGCAGCGACGACGATAACGACGGAGGTCCCTCAGCTCCACCGGGTCCAACGCGGCACGAGGACATCCCACCTGCACCAGGCAACGAGGACGACCCCGAAGGAGCGCTCGTCGGTGGACTCACAAAGGAGCAGTGGGAGGATGCAGCCAAGAGGTGGTCCCCTCAACGGGACCCGGAGCTCGGGTTTCATCCCCGAGTCCACAGTACGGAGAGGAAGCATCAACTGCCACCTATGGAGACCCCAGCGGCCAGCGGTTCCGACGAGGACGAGGGGGAATCGGACGAGGAGCAGTGGGGCCCTGGTTGCCCCAAGAAGAAGACTCAAAAATCGGACACCTGGAGAATGGCCCGAGAATTAGCCGAAATACCACCGGGGGCCAGCAACTTTAGACTGCAGACCGGCCTCCGGATTTATCAGGTTATTGGAAGAATATGGGATCTTGAGGGTGACGGACTGGTTGTGTTCACCAATGACAGGTACAAGATCCACAATCGAAAGTTCAGACGCAGCCTTGAGGACCAAGCAGGGCAATTTTACCAAGCGGATTTAAAATTGCTGGAAGCTACCTGCAGCCCAAAAACAAGGGGAGAGGTAGTCTTGATGAACGGCTATAGACTTCCTTATGGTGCCGTAATCCTGGTCCCAATTGATGGGTACAAGAAAGGAGAGAGTCTGGAGGAATATCGGAAGAAGATGTGGCACGGACTCGAGCGGGGCCTGACGGCAGCCAGCAACGAGGGCATGAGAAGAGTGATCGTGAGTGTACAGGGACTGAGATCGCCGGATCTGCCAAGGGACACCGCCAGATCAATTGCGGAGAACGGAGTGGTGAATATAGCCAGGACCAACAGTCATTTCTTTGCATTCAAAGAGGTGGTGGTGGTGGTTGACCCCCGTCTGCATCGACTCCGCACTGAGCAAGGGGTGCAATTGGCAGCTGAGATGGAGGAGCAATGCCGCATTAGCCATCCATCACAAGAAATCAAGAAATACCCCTTAAAAATTCCCCAGAGTGAGGTTTTAAACACCACCCAGAGAGGTAAAGCCAAGGCCGTGCAGCCACCCAGGATAAAGATAAAGGAGGCACCTGTTGGACCAGAGTCCCAAGCAGCAAGATTCGTCAAAGAATTCTCGTTCGAAGAAAGTAACGGTAAACCAAAAAGATCTAACACAGGAAGAGTCAAGAATGAGCAGCTGACGGTCCAGAAAGAAGAAGGGCCGATGAAACCCGCTAAGATTCGACCGCTGAACTCCCCCAGGAGAGAACCTCTTCGACAACAGCAGTATGAGGACATCAGCGACTCGGAGGACGGAGAGGAACAATCAGAGATCGAGCATCCTGGAGAAGAGGAAGAGGAAAGTGATCACGGCAGCATCTTCTCCGACCCGAAGCAACCACCGACAGAGCATAAGCCACTCCGAACAGGACAGCACCGGGGTAAGAAGAAAGAGATAGAAACTTTCGACATCGAAGGATCCTCTGAGAGACTGGCAAGAGACGTGACCTGGGGTCCAGTACAGGCTAAGGACGGACGGCGTACGTATGTACCCGAGGTCGGCCAGACCGAGTACCAGATCCCGGCAGGATGGGCCAGCAGATTGGGAGACCGAGTGCTGCTAGAGGTGGAAGCGACAGTCGGAGAATGGGCTAACATCCTGATGACACCCCCTCCATGGCAAGTCTACTGTTGGGCCCTGATGTCACTTGAGTGATTCATTTTAAAGATAACTTTATTTATTATTACTGTTAAACCAAAATCTCCAGCATGGGGAAGTGGGATGAGCTCGGATTTTCTTGACACCCCCTCCACGAGGTCAGACCTTTCACATGCTGGGAGTCCATCACCCTCCTGCAGTTCGCCGTCCTCATCCCCTGGAAAGAGAAGAGGTTCGTCTGGGATGTGAAGATGCAGATTCTTCATCAGTTGTCACAGAGGGCTCGGTGTAGTCATCAAAACTCCACTTCTCTTGACACCCCCTCTTTGGAGTTTTGAATTCCCCCATGAGGTATGAATGTCGAAGAAAACTTGGATCGCTCTGATTCTTCTACAGGAACCTTCGCTGGATGAACTGTCGGTTCTTCAGGATGTGGAATGGTTCTTTAGGGAAGATGGGCTGAGACAGAAGGCCTCAAAAAAAAAAAAAACACTTCTGGCTGTTCAGCAGAGCAAAGCAAAAAGCATAAGCATCATGACGCTTTATCCGTAATCATGATCCTTTTCCATTTTAATCCATCAGGTTGTGACAGGAGTTCTTCTTTAGCATAATCCAATTTCTTCACGGCCCTCCCAGTCCAAAGCCTTGAAGTTGTTCTTTGAACGGCAACCTTCCTGTAATAGTGGCCAGTCTACTGTAGGATGGCATGGTGCTTGATTCTCTGGCCATCTTCTCGTAATGTTCTGGTTTGCTGTAGCTAAGAACTGGCTTGAGCACTGCTTCCTCATGGACCCCTTTCTTCATCAGTAGTACTGTGTTGAAGTTCAGTACTTGCTTTACAAAAACTTGGGCGTTGAATCTCAGCTTGATCACCGTAGCTGCAGGCCGATCTTGAGCCTTAATCCAAACTCTCTGCCCTGCTTTCAGTGACACTTCAAGCTGCAACTTCCCTTTTCCTTCTCTGAGCAAAAAGGAGAAGTGTCTTCGCCTCCCTGCTTTCTGTGACGTGAACGGAGTTCCTCTGCAGGGGAAGACCTGCTCTTCTAGCAATTGTCACTGTGTCCATCAGCACCAAGAGGTACTTCTCACCTCTCTTTCCTGTTGTCCCCATTGGCTCGGCTACATCCATGCAGACTGAACCCCATGGGACTGTGCTCTTGATGAACAAACCTTCCATCCGCTGCCCTGGGTGCCCTGCGTATCGACCACATACCTCAAAGTCACACAGCTGCATCGGATGGGCTGAAGGGACATCCAGCAGTCCTGCTTGCTCAGTTCTTCACGGGGGTGTAGCACGCCTGCATATTCGAGGGCCTTATGCACGCACCGTACTACCTGCTCCCGTGCTACTCTAGGACCACCTGTCCTTAGGTGTTCTGTCCCACCTCGACACCGGCAGAGACAACCTTTCTTAGTGGCACGAAAGGTCGTCATCTTTGCCCCTCCATAGGGCTTCTTCTCAGGTGTGCGCCTTGTCGCTGCACCTCAAGTTTCGGGCGGAGCCTCAGTTCTGCTTTCTTCTTCCATAAGTTGTGATGAGCTACTTGTTTCCCTCTCGCGCTCTCAAGCTGCTTCTCTCGGGTCTGCGTGATGACTTAAACCATGTCTGCGTCTGTGGGATGATGTCAGCTGCTGGTGTTTGTTCCTCTGTTGCCGGATGTCTTCTCGATGGCTGCAGTGGAGGACGCGGTGTGCTTCCTCATCCATCGTCGGCTGATGACACCTTTCTCCGTCTCCTCTGCATGCTTGCTGGCTGGTCTGGTCAGCATTACATCACGAACCACTCCAGCAAGAGTGAGCCAACTTTCCTTTGTCAGGGGCTGATGTTTCAGTTCCTCATTCTTGGAACCAACTTCCCCCCTTGCTTCAGGTCTGAGTCACAGTAGCTGTGTAGAAGCTGATGCAGTTCTGTTGAGTTCTCCTCCTTTTCCAAACGATCTGGGCGGCCGGCTTCCTCCGGTTTCTTCCCCAGATTTTCCTCCTCGAAGTGATCATCCATCACTCCGTCTCTCTGTCGGTTCGAGTTGTCTATCCCCCAAAGCCTCTCTTTAGCCTTCGAGCAGGGATGGGTCTAGACTATGTTGGCTACTAGCTTCACTGTCTGGATCCGGTCATTTATCCTCAGTAGAAGCCTTCCCTCACCTGTATGCCATACAGTTACTGCAAGGGTTGTGACTGACGGCCTTATCAGTCACCATTAACTCTATTCCTTAAGAGTTAACAAACCAAGTGAGCTATTCAGATCCTCACATCTGTTTTTACTGACTTGGCACATAGGGCCATCCTAATCCGTTAGTCTGGGCCCCACGTTGGGCGCCACTTGTTGTTGCGCAACACCCCCCCCCTCCTTTCTGTCTCTACTCTCTCACTGTCGTACTTCCTCTTCTGAGAGGGGAGATGTGCTTCCAGCTCTCCGTCTAACGGGTCCGTTGAGTTTCCTAAATCTGCTGGGATTTACCCTGTCCAGAACTGAAGTAAACTCTGTTTAAGCTGGTTTCGAGAAACGATTCACCTGATTTTTAACGGCCTACATCCAGGTGTCCCACCCTTCTTCCCCCTGTGAATTAGCCAGACTGAGCAGCCTACAGCCAACTAGTTTCACAGAGCACACCTGTTAACGGTCGCTCGTTCTCTTATTTTGCAACTTGCATTTGTTATTGAACCAGGTAGGGTTTAGTGACTCGGGCGAGTCCCAAGGATGTTGTTTTAAATATGGGCTACCAGCAACCTAAAAACATTTTCCACCTCTTCCTCTCCAGAATCAAACATCACAGCTATTTTACAACCATCAAAGAACTTTAAGGTGACTCATTAACTGAATGTCCACAACATCTTTAGATTTTCTTTATGCTAAATATTTTATTAGTAAGGCATTTTTGCAAGGGTCAGTACAGCTTAATTCAGTAGCAGAAATAATCAAATAAGTAAAATCAATCATCTAGTCTATCTTTCCCTACTGCTGATACTGAGAACTAAAAAAGGGACCTTAGAGAGAGACGGACGGAGTTTGGCGTTTCGAACCCCAGACCTGGCTTGATGATGAAAAAGGTGTTGCAGCAGGAGGAAGACGCCGGTTGATGAAGGCCAGGATCTCCGCAGGTCTGATGAGCCTCTTCTCCGCATGGATGGTGAGGTCACACAGGACTTGGTGCTGGCAGGAAAAAAGGCACCAGTTCTTCTTCCTTGTCTTTGTCTTCATCTTTGTCTTTGGGGTCAGAACCCAGCCGATGAGAGAAGTGCGATTCAAAGCCACAGATTGTGGGCCAGACGGGTTGGTCTCCATGTGCAGGACAGTCTCCGGCTCTGTGGCCCCGGCTCTTCTTCAGCTGCAGAGTTCTTTGTCCATCTCGATCTTGGCTCGAAGCTGCCCGGAGGATCCAACAAACGGTTCCTCTTTTGCACTCACCTTTTATAGGGTTTCTGACTGCTCAGACAGATGATCTCATATCCATCACTGTCTTAAGAGACATCATGTCATGATGTCTGTGCCAATGTCTCAGGGTTGCTCAACCTCCTATGTCCCTTGCCTGCACAACCTTTCCTCTGAAAAGTTTTTTACATTGTTCAACAACCTGTTTCCATATAAGGTGCTGATCATCTCTGCTCTCCTGTTAGTTCCCCTTTTTCCCTTCCTGTCACCTTTCACCTACCATCTACCTCCAACATATCAGTGATGTTTAATTGCAGTTTTATAACCTTTTACACCATTTCAAGTTCAATGTCAAAATCACATTTATATCACATTTATTTTCTTTAGCTTCTCTGATTTAGCATTCATTTATGATTTTATAACCATAACTTATATCACATTTATTTTCTTCAGCTTCTCTGATCTATCATTCATTTATGATTTTATAACCATAACTTATTAGTTACTCTTATTATGATCTTAATGTGAGTTATTACAGATGTTTTTCTGAAAAGAAACCAAGAATAATACATGATTCTAATTATTTACTACTAAAGTTACAGTTACTTGTTTTTCTTGTAAGTGTTCCCACAAATATAAGTGTAAGTATTATTACAAGTAAACCAATATTAATATAAGTATTTTACTTTGAATCTTATCCAATTACTAATGATGTTTAGATTTCATTCTTTAAAACTTTACCTTTAAACTAAGAAATAGTCTCAGCTATTTTTATAAATCTGCAGGCTGGAAACTTCCTCTTTTTCCAGGAAACCTGCTTTTCCTGTTTAATGACTCTCTCTGACTGACTATGATTTCTTATGATTAGATAGAAAAAAGTAGAATTAAAGCAAAGTTTGCATGACACAAAAACAACACACACAACCAGATTTATTTTATTGACACTTAAGTCTACTGTTGGGCCTTGATGTCACTTGAGTGATTCATTTTAAAGATAACTTTATTTATTATTACTGTTAAACTAACTTTATTGACACTCAAGTCTACTGTTGGGCCCTGATGTCACTTGAGTGATTCATTTTAAAGATAACTTTATTTATTATTACTGTTAAACCAAAATCTCCAGCATGGGGAAGTGGGATGAGCTCGGATTTTCTTGACAGAATTTTCAGCACTACACTCAATATTCAGCCTTATAAGCTCTGGAACAGCATAGAAATGCTGAGATGCAGTAGTTCTGGTGGTTTGAAGCTGGAACCAAGTCTAAATTTTGAGATACATGAGTTTTGAATGTTAAAGACCAAAAAAGCGTTTTCTCGGCGAGAGAAGTGAAAAAGTGACAATATGTGAATTTTCAGCACTACACTCAATATGCAGCCTTATAAGCTCTGGAACAGCATGGAAATGCTGAGATGCAGTAGTTCTGGTGGTTTGAAGCTGGAACCAAGTCTAAATTTTGAGATACATGAGTTTTGAATGTTAAAGACCAAAAAAGCGTTTTCTCGGCGAGAGAAGTAAAAAAGTGACAATATGTGAATTGTCAGCACTACACTCAATATTCAGCCTTATAAGCTCTGGAACAGCATAGAAATGCTGAGATGCAGTAGTTCTGGTGGTTTGAAGCTGGAACCAAGTCTAAATTTTGAGATACATGAGTTTTGAATGTTAAAGACCAAAAAAGCGTTTTCTCGGCGAGAGAAGTAAAAAAGTGACAATATGTGAATTGTCAGCACTACACTCAATATTCAGCCTTATAAGCTCTGGAACAGCATAGAAATGCTGAGATGCAGTAGTTCTGGTGGTTTGAAGCTGGAACCAAGTCTAAATTTTGATATACATGAGTTTTGAATGTTAAAGACCAAAAAAGCGTTTTCTCGGCGAGAGAAGTGAAAAAGTGACAATATGTGAATTTTCAGCACTACACTCAATATGCAGCCTTATAAGCTCTGGAACAGCATGGAAATGCTGAGATGCAGTAGTTCTGGTGGTTTGAAGCTGGAACCAAGTCTAAATTTTGAGATACATGAGTTTTGAATGTTAAAGACCAAAAAAGCGTTTTCTCGGCGAGAGAAGTAAAAAAGTGACAATATGTGAATTGTCAGCACTACACTCAATATTCAGCCTTATAAGCTCTGGAACAGCAGAGAAATGCTGAGATGCAGTAGTTCTGGTGGTTTGAAGCTGGAACCAAGTCTAAATTTTGAGATACATGAGTTTTGAATGTTAAAGACCAAAAAAGCGTTTTCTCGGCGAGAGAAGTGAAAAAGTGACAATATGTGAATTTTCAGCACTACACTCAATATTCAGCCTTATAAGCTCTGGAACAGCATAGAAATGCTGAGATGCAGTAGTTCTGGTGGTTTGAAGCTGGAACCAAGTCTAAATTTTGAGATACATGAGTTTTGAATGTTAGAGACCAAAAAAGCGTTTTCTCGGCGAGAGAAGTGAAAAAGTGTCAATATGTGAATTTTCAGCACTACACTCAATATTCAGCCTTATAAGCTCTGGAACAGCATAGAAATGCTGAGATGCAGTAGTTCTGGTGGTTTGAAGCTGGAACCAAGTCTAAATTTTGAGATACATGAGTTTTGAATGTTAAAGACCAAAAAAGCGTTTTCTCGGCGAGAGAAGTGAAAAAGTGTCAATATGTGAATTTTCAGCACTACACTCAATATTCAGCCTTATAAGCTCTGGAACAGCATAGAAATGCTGAGATGCAGTAGTTCTGGTGGTTTGAAGCTGGAACCAAGTCTAAATTTTGAGATACATGAGTTTTGAATGTTAAAGACCAAAAAAGCGTTTTCTCGGCGAGAGAAGTGAAAAAGTGACAATATGTGAATTTTCAGCACTACACTCAATATTCAGCCTTACTAGCTTTGGAACAGCATAGAAATGCTGAGATGCAGTAGTTCTGGTGGTTTGAAGCTGGAACCAAGTCTAAATTTTGAGATACATGAGTTTTGAATGTTAGAGACCAAAAAATCGTTTTCTCGGCGAGAGAAGTGAAAAAGTGACAATATGTGAATTTTCAGCACTACACTCAATATGCAGCCTTATAAGCTCTGGAACAGCATAGAAATGCTGAGATGCAGTAGTTCTGGTGGTTTGAAGCTGGAACCAAATCTAAATTTTGAGATACATGAGTTTTGAATGTTAAAGACCAAAAAAGCGTTTTCTCGGCGAGAGAAGTGAAAAAGTGTCAATATGTGAATTTTCAGCACTACACTCAATATTCAGCCTTATAAGCTCTGGAACAGCATAGAAATGCTGAGATGCAGTAGTTCTGGTGGTTTGAAGCTGGAACCAAGTCTAAATTTTGAGATACATGAGTTTTGAATGTTAAAGACCAAAAAAGCGTTTTCTCGGCGAGAGAAGTGAAAAAGTGACAATATGTGAATTTTCAGCACTACACTCAATATTCAGCCTTACTAGCTTTGGAACAGCATAGAAATGCTGAGCTGCAGTAGTTCTGGTGGTTTGAAGCTGGAACCAAGTCTAAATTTTGAGATACATGAGTTTTGAATGTAAGAGACCAAAAAAGCGTTTTCTCGGCGAGAGAAGTGAAAAAGTGACAATATGTGAATTTTCAGCACTACACTCAATATTCAGCCTTATAAGCTCTGGAACAGCATAGAAATGCTGAGATGCAGTAGTTCTGGTGGTTTGAAGCTGGAACCAAGTCTAAATTTTGAGATTCATGAGTTTTGAATGTTAGAGACCAAAAAAGCGTTTTCTCCGCAAAAGAAGTGAAAAAATGACAATATGTGAATTTTCAGCACTACACTCAATATTCAGCCTTATAAGCTCTGGAACAGCATAGAAATGCTGAGATGCAGTAGTTCTGGTGGTTTGAAGCTGGAACCAAGTCTAAATTTTGAGATACATGAGTTTTGAATGTTAGAGACCAAAAAAGCGTTTTCTCGGCGAGAGAAGTGAAAAAGTGACAATATGTGAATTTTCAGCACTACACTCAATATTCAGCCTTACTAGCTTTGGAACAGCATAGAAATGCTGAGATGCAGTAGTTCTGGTGGTTTGAAGCTGGAACCAAGTCTAAATTTTGAGATACATGAGTTTTGAATGTTAGAGACCAAAAAATCGTTTTCTCGGCGAGAGAAGTGAAAAAGTGACAATATGTGAATTTTCAGCACTACACTCAATATGCAGCCTTATAAGCTCTGGAACAGCATAGAAATGCTGAGATGCAGTAGTTCTGGTGGTTTGAAGCTGGAACCAAATCTAAATTTTGAGATACATGAGTTTTGAATGTTAAAGACCAAAAAAGCGTTTTCTCGGCGAGAGAAGTGAAAAAGTGTCAATATGTGAATTTTCAGCACTACACTCAATATTCAGCCTTATAAGCTCTGGAACAGCATAGAAATGCTGAGATGCAGTAGTTCTGGTGGTTTGAAGCTGGAACCAAGTCTAAATTTTGAGATACATGAGTTTTGAATGTTAAAGACCAAAAAAGCGTTTTCTCGGCGAGAGAAGTGAAAAAGTGACAATATGTGAATTTTCAGCACTACACTCAATATTCAGCCTTACTAGCTTTGGAACAGCATAGAAATGCTGAGCTGCAGTAGTTCTGGTGGTTTGAAGCTGGAACCAAGTCTAAATTTTGAGATACATGAGTTTTGAATGTAAGAGACCAAAAAAGCGTTTTCTCGGCGAGAGAAGTGAAAAAGTGACAATATGTGAATTTTCAGCACTACACTCAATATTCAGCCTTATAAGCTCTGGAACAGCATAGAAATGCTGAGATGCAGTAGTTCTGGTGGTTTGAAGCTGGAACCAAGTCTAAATTTTGAGATTCATGAGTTTTGAATGTTAGAGACCAAAAAAGCGTTTTCTCCGCAAAAGAAGTGAAAAAATGACAATATGTGAATTTTCAGCACTACACTCAATATTCAGCCTTATAAGCTCTGGAACAGCATAGAAATGCTGAGATGCAGTAGTTCTGGTGGTTTGAAGCTGGAACCAAGTCTAAATTTTGAGATACATGAGTTTTGAATGTTAAAGACCAAAAAAGCGTTTTCTCGGCGAGAGAAGTGAAAAAGTGACAATATGTGAATTTTCAGCACTACACTCAATATTCAGCCTTATAAGCTCTGGAACAGCATAGAAATGCTGAGATGCAGTAGTTCTGGTGGTTTGAAGCTGGAACCAAGTCTAAATTTTGAGATACATGAGTTTTGAATGTTAGAGACCAAAAAAGCGTTTTCTCGGCGAGAGAAGTGAAAAAGTGTCAATATGTGAATTTTCAGCACTACACTCAATATTCAGCCTTATAAGCTCTGGAACAGCATAGAAATGCTGAGATGCAGCAGTTCTGGTGGTTTGAAGCTGGAACCAAGTCTAAATTTTGAGATTCATGAGTTTTGAATGTTAGAGACCAAAAAAGCGTTTTCTCCGCAAAAGAAGTGAAAAAATGACAATATGTGAATTTTCAGCACTACACTCAATATTCAGCCTTATAAGCTCTGGAACAGCATAGAAATGCTGAGATGCAGTAGTTCTGGTGGTTTGAAGCTGGAACCAAGTCTAAATTTTGAGATACATGAGTTTTGAATGTTAAAGACCAAAAAAGCGTTTTCTCGGCGAGAGAAGTGAAAAAGTGACAATATGTGAATTTTCAGCACTACACTCAATATTCAGCCTTACTAGCTTTGGAACAGCATAGAAATGCTGAGATGCAGTAGTTCTGGTGGTTTGAAGCTGGAACCAAGTCTAAATTTTGAGATTCATGAGTTTTGAATGTTAGAGACCAGAAAAGCGTTTTCTCCGCAAAAGAAGTGAAAAAATGACAATATGTGAATTTACAGCACTACACTCAATATTCAGCCTTATAAGCTCTGGAACAGCATAGAAATGCTGAGATGCAGTAGTTCTGGTGGTTTGAAGCTGGAACCAAGTCTAAATTTTGAGATACATGAGTTTTGAATGTTAAAGACCAAAAAAGCGTTTTCTCGGCGAGAGAAGTGAAAAAGTGACAATATGTGAATTTTCAGCACTACACTCAATATTCAGCCTTATAAGCTCTGGAACAGCATAGAAAAGCTGAGATGCAGTAGTTCTGGTGGTTTGAAGCTGGAACCAAGTCTAAATTTTGAGATTCATGAGTTTTGAATTTTAGAGACCAAAAAAGCGTTTTCTCCGCAAAAGAAGTGAAAAAATTACAATATGTGAATTTTCAGCACTACACTCAATATTCAGCCTTATAAGCTCTGGAACAGCATAGAAATGCTGAGATGCAGTAGTTCTGGTGGTTTGAAGCTGGAACCAAGTCTAAATTTTGAGATACATGAGTTTTGAATGTTAAAGACCAAAAAAGCGTTTTCTCGGCGAGAGAAGTGAAAAAGTGACAATATGTGAATTTTCAGCACTACACTCAATATTCAGCCTTATAAGCTCTGGAACAGCATAGAAAAGCTGAGATGCAGTAGTTCTGGTGGTTTGAAGCTGGAACCAAGTCTAAATTTTGAGATTCATGAGTTTTGAATTTTAGAGACCAAAAAAGCGTTTTCTCCGCAAAAGAAGTGAAAAAATTACAATATGTGAATTTTCAGCACTACACTCAATATTCAGCCTTATAAGCTCTGGAACAGCATAGAAATGCTGAGATGCAGCAGTTCTGGTGGTTTGAAGCTGGAACCAAGTCTAAATTTTGAGATTCATGAGTTTTGAATGTTAGAGACCAAAAAAGCGTTTTCTCCGCAAAAGAAGTGAAAAAATGACAATATGTGAATTTTCAGCACTACACTCAATATTCAGCCTTATAAGCTCTGGAACAGCATAGAAATGCTGAGATGCAGCAGTTCTGGTGGTTTGAAGCTGGAACCAAGTCTAAATTTTGAGATTCATGAGTTTTGAATGTTAGAGACCAAAAAAGCGTTTTCTCGGCGAGAGAAGTGAAAAAGTGTCAATATGTGAATTTTCAGCACTACACTCAATATTCAGCCTTATAAGCTCTGGAACAGCATAGAAATGCTGAGATGCAGTAGTTCTGGTGGTTTGAAGCTGGAACCAAGTCTAAATTTTGAGATACATGAGTTTTGAATGTTAAAGACCAAAAAAGCGTTTTCTCGGCGAGAGAAGTGAAAAAGTGTCAATATGTGAATTTTCAGCACTACACTCAATATTCAGCCTTATAAGCTCTGGAACAGCATAGAAATGCTGAGATGCAGTAGTTCTGGTGGTTTGAAGCTGGAACCAAGTCTAAATTTTGAGATACATGAGTTTTGAATGTTAAAGACCAAAAAAGCGTTTTCTCGGCGAGAGAAGTGAAAAAGTGACAATATGTGAATTTTCAGCACTACACTCAATATTCAGCCTTACTAGCTTTGGAACAGCATAGAAATGCTGAGATGCAGTAGTTCTGGTGGTTTGAAGCTGGAACCAAGTCTAAATTTTGAGATACATGAGTTTTGAATGTTAGAGACCAAAAAATCGTTTTCTCGGCGAGAGAAGTGAAAAAGTGACAATATGTGAATTTTCAGCACTACACTCAATATGCAGCCTTATAAGCTCTGGAACAGCATAGAAATGCTGAGATGCAGTAGTTCTGGTGGTTTGAAGCTGGAACCAAATCTAAATTTTGAGATACATGAGTTTTGAATGTTAAAGACCAAAAAAGCGTTTTCTCGGCGAGAGAAGTGAAAAAGTGTCAATATGTGAATTTTCAGCACTACACTCAATATTCAGCCTTATAAGCTCTGGAACAGCATAGAAATGCTGAGATGCAGTAGTTCTGGTGGTTTGAAGCTGGAACCAAGTCTAAATTTTGAGATACATGAGTTTTGAATGTTAAAGACCAAAAAAGCGTTTTCTCGGCGAGAGAAGTGAAAAAGTGACAATATGTGAATTTTCAGCACTACACTCAATATTCAGCCTTACTAGCTTTGGAACAGCATAGAAATGCTGAGCTGCAGTAGTTCTGGTGGTTTGAAGCTGGAACCAAGTCTAAATTTTGAGATACATGAGTTTTGAATGTAAGAGACCAAAAAAGCGTTTTCTCGGCGAGAGAAGTGAAAAAGTGACAATATGTGAATTTTCAGCACTACACTCAATATTCAGCCTTATAAGCTCTGGAACAGCATAGAAATGCTGAGATGCAGTAGTTCTGGTGGTTTGAAGCTGGAACCAAGTCTAAATTTTGAGATTCATGAGTTTTGAATGTTAGAGACCAAAAAAGCGTTTTCTCCGCAAAAGAAGTGAAAAAATGACAATATGTGAATTTTCAGCACTACACTCAATATTCAGCCTTATAAGCTCTGGAACAGCATAGAAATGCTGAGATGCAGTAGTTCTGGTGGTTTGAAGCTGGAACCAAGTCTAAATTTTGAGATACATGAGTTTTGAATGTTAAAGACCAAAAAAGCGTTTTCTCGGCGAGAGAAGTGAAAAAGTGACAATATGTGAATTTTCAGCACTACACTCAATATTCAGCCTTATAAGCTCTGGAACAGCATAGAAATGCTGAGATGCAGTAGTTCTGGTGGTTTGAAGCTGGAACCAAGTCTAAATTTTGAGATACATGAGTTTTGAATGTTAGAGACCAAAAAAGCGTTTTCTCGGCGAGAGAAGTGAAAAAGTGTCAATATGTGAATTTCCAGCACTACACTCAATATTCAGCCTTATAAGCTCTGGAACAGCATAGAAATGCTGAGATGCAGCAGTTCTGGTGGTTTGAAGCTGGAACCAAGTCTAAATTTTGAGATTCATGAGTTTTGAATGTTAGAGACCAAAAAAGCGTTTTCTCCGCAAAGAAGTGAAAAAATGACAATATGTGAATTTTCAGCACTACACTCAATATTCAGCCTTATAAGCTCTGGAACAGCATAGAAATGCTGAGATGCAGTAGTTCTGGTGGTTTGAAGCTGGAACCAAGTCTAAATTTTGAGATACATGAGTTTTGAATGTTAAAGACCAAAAAGCGTTTTCTCGGCGAGAGAAGTGAAAAAGTGACAATATGTGAATTTTCAGCACTACACTCAATATTCAGCCGTACTAGCTTTGGAACAGCATAGAAATGCTGAGATGCAGTAGTTCTGGTGGTTTGAAGCTGGAACCAAGTCTAAATTTTGAGATTCATGAGTTTTGAATGTTAGAGACCAGAAAAGCGTTTTCTCCGCAAAAGAAGTGAAAAAATGACAATATGTGAATTTACAGCACTACACTCAATATTCAGCCTTATAAGCTCTGGAACAGCATAGAAATGCTGAGATGCAGTAGTTCTGGTGGTTTGAAGCTGGAACCAAGTCTAAATTTTGAGATACATGAGTTTTGAATGTTAAAGACCAAAAAGCGTTTTCTCGGCGAGAGAAGTGAAAAAGTGACAATATGTGAATTTTCAGCACTACACTCAATATTCAGCCTTATAAGCTCTGGAACAGCATAGAAAAGCTGAGATGCAGTAGTTCTGGTGGTTTGAAGCTGGAACCCCAAGTCTAAATTTTGAGATTCATGAGTTTTGAATTTTAGAGACCAAAAAAGCGTTTTCTCCGCAAAAGAAGTGAAAAAATTACAATATGTGAATTTTCAGCACTACACTCAATATTCAGCCTTGTAAGCTCTGGAACAGCAGAGAAATGCTGAGATGCAGTAGTTCTGGTGGTTTGAAGCTGGAACCAAGTCTAAATTTTGAGATACATGAGTTTTGAATGTTAAAGACCAAAAAAGCGTTTTCTCGGCGAGAGAAGTGAAAAAGTGACAATATGTGAATTTTCAGCACTACACTCAATATTCAGCCTTATAAGCTCTGGAACAGCATAGAAAAGCTGAGATGCAGTAGTTCTGGTGGTTTGAAGCTGGAACCAAGTCTAAATTTTGAGATTCATGAGTTTTGAATTTTAGAGACCAAAAAAGCGTTTTCTCCGCAAAAGAAGTGAAAAAATTACAATATGTGAATTTTCAGCACTACACTCAATATTCAGCCTTATAAGCTCTGGAACAGCATAGAAATGCTGAGATGCAGCAGTTCTGGTGGTTTGAAGCTGGAACCAAGTCTAAATTTTGAGATTCATGAGTTTTGAATGTTAGAGACCAAAAAAGCGTTTTCTCCGCAAAAGAAGTGAAAAAATGACAATATGTGAATTTTCAGCACTACACTCAATATTCAGCCTTATAAGCTCTGGAACAGCATAGAAATGCTGAGATGCAGTAGTTCTGGTGGTTTGAAGCTGGAACCAAGTCTAAATTTTGAGATTCATGAGTTTTGAATGTTAGAGACCAGAAAAGCGTTTTCTCCGCAAAAGAAGTGAAAAAATGACAATATGTGAATTTACAGCACTACACTCAATATTCAGCCTTATAAGCTCTGGAACAGCATAGAAATGCTGAGATGCAGTAGTTCTGGTGGTTTGAAGCTGGAACCAAGTCTAAATTTTGAGATACATGAGTTTTGAATGTTAAAGACCAAAAAAGCGTTTTCTCGGCGAGAGAAGTGAAAAAGTGACAATATGTGAATTTTCAGCACTACACTCAATATTCAGCCTTATAAGCTCTGGAACAGCATAGAAAAGCTGAGATGCAGTAGTTCTGGTGGTTTGAAGCTGGAACCAAGTCTAAATTTTGAGATTCATGAGTTTTGAATTTTAGAGACCAAAAAAGCGTTTTCTCCGCAAAAGAAGTGAAAAAATTACAATATGTGAATTTTCAGCACTACACTCAATATTCAGCCTTATAAGCTCTGGAACAGCAGAGAAATGCTGAGATGCAGTAGTTCTGGTGGTTTGAAGCTGGAACCAAGTCTAAATTTTGAGATACATGAGTTTTGAATGTTAAAGACCAAAAAAGCGATTTCTCGGCGAGAGAAGTGAAAAAGTGACAATATGTGAATTTTCAGCACTACACTCAATATTCAGCCTTATAAGCTCTGGAACAGCATAGAAAAGCTGAGATGCAGTAGTTCTGGTGGTTTGAAGCTGGAACCAAGTCTAAATTTTGAGATTCATGAGTTTTGAATTTTAGAGACCAAAAAAGCGTTTTCTCCGCAAAAGAAGTGAAAAAATTACAATATGTGAATTTTCAGCACTACACTCAATATTCAGCCTTATAAGCTCTGGAACAGCATAGAAATGCTGAGATGCAGCAGTTCTGGTGGTTTGAAGCTGGAACCAAGTCTAAATTTTGAGATTCATGAGTTTTGAATGTTAGAGACCAAAAAAGCGTTTTCTCCGCAAAAGAAGTGAAAAAATGACAATATGTGAATTTTCAGCACTACACTCAATATTCAGCCTTATAAGCTCTGGAACAGCATAGAAATGCTGAGATGCAGCAGTTCTGGTGGTTTGAAGCTGGAACCAAGTCTAAATTTTGAGATTCATGAGTTTTGAATGTTAGAGACCAAAAAAGCGTTTTCTCGGCGAGAGAAGTGAAAAAGTGTCAATATGTGAATTTTCAGCACTACACTCAATATTCAGCCTTATAAGCTCTGGAACAGCATAGAAATGCTGAGATGCAGTAGTTCTGGTGGTTTGAAGCTGGAACCAAGTCTAAATTTTGAGATACATGAGTTTTGAATGTTAAAGACCAAAAAAGCGTTTTCTCGGCGAGAGAAGTGAAAAAGTGTCAATATGTGAATTTTCAGCACTACACTCAATATTCAGCCTTATAAGCTCTGGAACAGCATAGAAATGCTGAGATGCAGTAGTTCTGGTGGTTTGAAGCTGGAACCAAGTCTAAATTTTGAGATACATGAGTTTTGAATGTTAAAGACCAAAAAAGCGTTTTCTCGGCGAGAGAAGTGAAAAAGTTACAATATGTGAATTTTCAGCACTACACTCAATATTCAGCCTTACTAGCTTTGGAACAGCATAGAAATGCTGAGATGCAGTAGTTCTGGTGGTTTGAAGCTGGAACCAAGTCTAAATTTTGAGATACATGAGTTTTGAATGTTAGAGACCAAAAAATCGTTTTCTCGGCGAGAGAAGTGAAAAAGTGACAATATGTGAATTTTCAGCACTACACTCAATATGCAGCCTTATAAGCTCTGGAACAGCATAGAAATGCTGAGATGCAGTAGTTCTGGTGGTTTGAAGCTGGAACCAAATCTAAATTTTGAGATACATGAGTTTTGAATGTTAAAGACCAAAAAAGCGTTTTCTCGGCGAGAGAAGTGAAAAAGTGTCAATATGTGAATTTTCAGCACTACACTCAATATTCAGCCTTATAAGCTCTGGAACAGCATAGAAATGCTGAGATGCAGTAGTTCTGGTGGTTTGAAGCTGGAACCAAGTCTAAATTTTGAGATACATGAGTTTTGAATGTTAAAGACCAAAAAAGCGTTTTCTCGGCGAGAGAAGTGAAAAAGTGACAATATGTGAATTTTCAGCACTACACTCAATATTCAGCCTTACTAGCTTTGGAACAGCATAGAAATGCTGAGATGCAGTAGTTCTGGTGGTTTGAAGCTGGAACCAAGTCTAAATTTTGAGATTCATGAGTTTTGAATGTTAGAGACCAAAAAAGCGTTTTCTCCGCAAAAGAAGTGAAAAAATGACAATATGTGAATTTTCAGCACTACACTCAATATTCAGCCTTATAAGCTCTGGAACAGCATAGAAATGCTGAGATGCAGTAGTTCTGGTGGTTTGAAGCTGGAACCAAGTCTAAATTTTGAGATACATGAGTTTTGAATGTTAAAGACCAAAAAAGCGTTTTCTCGGCGAGAGAAGTGAAAAAGTGACAATATGTGAATTTTCAGCACTACACTCAATATTCAGCCTTATAAGCTCTGGAACAGCATAGAAATGCTGAGATGCAGTAGTTCTGGTGGTTTGAAGCTGGAACCAAGTCTAAATTTTGAGATACATGAGTTTTGAATGTTATAGACCAAAAAATCGTTTTCTCGGCGAGAGAAGTGAAAAAGTGTCAATATGTGAATTTTCAGCACTACACTCAATATTCAGCCTTATAAGCTCTGGAACAGCATAGAAATGCTGAGATGCAGCAGTTCTGGTGGTTTGAAGCTGGAACCAAGTCTAAATTTTGAGATTCATGAGTTTTGAATGTTAGAGACCAAAAAAGCGTTTTCTCCGCAAAAGAAGTGAAAAAATGACAATATGTGAATTTTCAGCACTACACTCAATATTCAGCCTTATAAGCTCTGGAACAGCATAGAAATGCTGAGATGCAGTAGTTCTGGTGGTTTGAAGCTGGAACCAAGTCTAAATTTTGAGATACATGAGTTTTGAATGTTAAAGACCAAAAAAGCGTTTTCTCGGCGAGAGAAGTGAAAAAGTGACAATATGTGAATTTTCAGCACTACACTCAATATTCAGCCGTACTAGCTTTGGAACAGCATAGAAATGCTGAGATGCAGTAGTTCTGGTGGTTTGAAGCTGGAACCAAGTCTAAATTTTGAGATTCATGAGTTTTGAATGTTAGAGACCAGAAAAGCGTTTTCTCCGCAAAAGAAGTGAAAAAATGACAATATGTGAATTTACAGCACTACACTCAATATTCAGCCTTATAAGCTCTGGAACAGCATAGAAATGCTGAGATGCAGTAGTTCTGGTGGTTTGAAGCTGGAACCAAGTCTAAATTTTGAGATACATGAGTTTTGAATGTTAAAGACCAAAAAAGCGTTTTCTCGGCGAGAGAAGTGAAAAAGTGACAATATGTGAATTTTCAGCACTACACTCAATATTCAGCCTTATAAGCTCTGGAACAGCATAGAAAAGCTGAGATGCAGTAGTTCTGGTGGTTTGAAGCTGGAACCAAGTCTAAATTTTGAGATTCATGAGTTTTGAATTTTAGAGACCAAAAAAGCGTTTTCTCCGCAAAAGAAGTGAAAAAATTACAATATGTGAATTTTCAGCACTACACTCAATATTCAGCCTTGTAAGCTCTGGAACAGCAGAGAAATGCTGAGATGCAGTAGTTCTGGTGGTTTGAAGCTGGAACCAAGTCTAAATTTTGAGATACATGAGTTTTGAATGTTAAAGACCAAAAAAGCGTTTTCTCGGCGAGAGAAGTGAAAAAGTGACAATATGTGAATTTTCAGCACTACACTCAATATTCAGCCTTATAAGCTCTGGAACAGCATAGAAAAGCTGAGATGCAGTAGTTCTGGTGGTTTGAAGCTGGAACCAAGTCTAAATTTTGAGATTCATGAGTTTTGAATTTTAGAGACCAAAAAAGCGTTTTCTCCGCAAAAGAAGTGAAAAAATTACAATATGTGAATTTTCAGCACTACACTCAATATTCAGCCTTATAAGCTCTGGAACAGCATAGAAATGCTGAGATGCAGCAGTTCTGGTGGTTTGAAGCTGGAACCAAGTCTAAATTTTGAGATTCATGAGTTTTGAATGTTAGAGACCAAAAAAGCGTTTTCTCCGCAAAAGAAGTGAAAAAATGACAATATGTGAATTTTCAGCACTACACTCAATATTCAGCCTTATAAGCTCTGGAACAGCATAGAAATGCTGAGATGCAGTAGTTCTGGTGGTTTGAAGCTGGAACCAAGTCTAAATTTTGAGATACATGAGTTTTGAATGTTAAAGACCAAAAAAGCGTTTTCTCGGCGAGAGAAGTGAAAAAGTGACAATATGTGAATTTTCAGCACTACACTCAATATTCAGCCTTACTAGCTTTGGAACAGCATATAAATGCTGAGATGCAGTAGTTCTGGTGGTTTGAAGCTGGAACCAAGTCTAAATTTTGAGATTCATGAGTTTTGAATGTTAGAGACCAGAAAAGCGTTTTCTCCGCAAAAGAAGTGAAAAAATGACAATATGTGAATTTACAGCACTACACTCAATATTCAGCCTTATAAGCTCTGGAACAGCATAGAAATGCTGAGATGCAGTAGTTCTGGTGGTTTGAAGCTGGAACCAAGTCTAAATTTTGAGATTCATGAGTTTTGAATGTTAGAGACCAGAAAAGCGTTTTCTCCGCAAAAGAAGTGAAAAAATGACAATATGTGAATTTACAGCACTACACTCAATATTCAGCCTTATAAGCTCTGGAACAGCATAGAAATGCTGAGATGCAGTAGTTCTGGTGGTTTGAAGCTGGAACCAAGTCTAAATTTTGAGATACATGAGTTTTGAATGTTAAAGACCAAAAAAGCGTTTTCTCGGCGAGAGAAGTGAAAAAGTGACAATATGTGAATTTTCAGCACTACACTCAATATTCAGCCTTATAAGCTCTGGAACAGCATAGAAAAGCTGAGATGCAGTAGTTCTGGTGGTTTGAAGCTGGAACCAAGTCTAAATTTTGAGATTCATGAGTTTTGAATTTTAGAGACCAAAAAAGCGTTTTCTCCGCAAAAGAAGTGAAAAAATTACAATATGTGAATTTTCAGCACTACACTCAATATTCAGCCTTATAAGCTCTGGAACAGCAGAGAAATGCTGAGATGCAGTAGTTCTGGTGGTTTGAAGCTGGAACCAAGTCTAAATTTTGAGATACATGAGTTTTGAATGTTAAAGACCAAAAAAGCGTTTTCTCGGCGAGAGAAGTGAAAAAGTGACAATATGTGAATTTTCAGCACTACACTCAATATTCAGCCTTATAAGCTCTGGAACAGCATAGAAAAGCTGAGATGCAGTAGTTCTGGTGGTTTGAAGCTGGAACCAAGTCTAAATTTTGAGATTCATGAGTTTTGAATTTTAGAGACCAAAAAAGCGTTTTCTCCGCAAAAGAAGTGAAAAAATTACAATATGTGAATTTTCAGCACTACACTCAATATTCAGCCTTATAAGCTCTGGAACAGCATAGAAATGCTGAGATGCAGCAGTTCTGGTGGTTTGAAGCTGGAACCAAGTCTAAATTTTGAGATTCATGAGTTTTGAATGTTAGAGACCAAAAAAGCGTTTTCTCCGCAAAAGAAGTGAAAAAATGACAATATGTGAATTTTCAGCACTACACTCAATATTCAGCCTTATAAGCTCTGGAACAGCATAGAAATGCTGAGATGCAGCAGTTCTGGTGGTTTGAAGCTGGAACCAAGTCTAAATTTTGAGATTCATGAGTTTTGAATGTTAGAGACCAAAAAAGCGTTTTCTCGGCGAGAGAAGTGAAAAAGTGTCAATATGTGAATTTTCAGCACTACACTCAATATTCAGCCTTATAAGCTCTGGAACAGCATAGAAATGCTGAGATGCAGTAGTTCTGGTGGTTTGAAGCTGGAACCAAGTCTAAATTTTGAGATACATGAGTTTTGAATGTTAAAGACCAAAAAAGCGTTTTCTCGGCGAGAGAAGTGAAAAAGTGTCAATATGTGAATTTTCAGCACTACACTCAATATTCAGCCTTATAAGCTCTGGAACAGCATAGAAATGCTGAGATGCAGTAGTTCTGGTGGTTTGAAGCTGGAACCAAGTCTAAATTTTGAGATACATGAGTTTTGAATGTTAAAGACCAAAAAAGCGTTTTCTCGGCGAGAGAAGTGAAAAAGTGACAATATGTGAATTTTCAGCACTACACTCAATATTCAGCCTTACTAGCTTTGGAACAGCATAGAAATGCTGAGATGCAGTAGTTCTGGTGGTTTGAAGCTGGAACCAAGTCTAAATTTTGAGATACATGAGTTTTGAATGTTAGAGACCAAAAAATCGTTTTCTCGGCGAGAGAAGTGAAAAAGTGACAATATGTGAATTTTCAGCACTACACTCAATATGCAGCCTTATAAGCTCTGGAACAGCATAGAAATGCTGAGATGCAGTAGTTCTGGTGGTTTGAAGCTGGAACCAAATCTAAATTTTGAGATACATGAGTTTTGAATGTTAAAGACCAAAAAAGCGTTTTCTCGGCGAGAGAAGTGAAAAAGTGTCAATATGTGAATTTTCAGCACTACACTCAATATTCAGCCTTATAAGCTCTGGAACAGCATAGAAATGCTGAGATGCAGTAGTTCTGGTGGTTTGAAGCTGGAACCAAGTCTAAATTTTGAGATACATGAGTTTTGAATGTTAAAGACCAAAAAAGCGTTTTCTCGGCGAGAGAAGTGAAAAAGTGACAATATGTGAATTTTCAGCACTACACTCAATATTCAGCCTTATAAGCTCTGGAACAGCATAGAAAAGCTGAGATGCAGTAGTTCTGGTGGTTTGAAGCTGGAACCAAGTCTAAATTTTGAGATTCATGAGTTTTGAATTTTAGAGACCAAAAAAGCGTTTTCTCCGCAAAAGAAGTGAAAAAATTACAATATGTGAATTTTCAGCACTACACTCAATATTCAGCCTTATAAGCTCTGGAACAGCATAGAAATGCTGAGATGCAGCAGTTCTGGTGGTTTGAAGCTGGAACCAAGTCTAAATTTTGAGATTCATGAGTTTTGAATGTTAGAGACCAAAAAAGCGTTTTCCTCCGGCAAAAGAAGTGAAAAAATGACAATATGTGAATTTTCAGCACTACACTCAATATTCAGCCTTATAAGCTCTGAACAGCATAGAAATGCTGAGATGCAGCAGTTCTGGTGGTTTGAAGCTGGAACCAAGTCTAAATTTTGAGATTCATGAGTTTTGAATGTTAGAGACCAAAAAAGCGTTTTCTCGGCGAGAGAAGTGAAAAAGTGTCAATATGTGAATTTTCAGCACTACACTCAATATTCAGCCTTATAAGCTCTGGAACAGCATAGAAATGCTGAGATGCAGTAGTTCTGGTGGTTTGAAGCTGGAACCAAGTCTAAATTTTGAGATACATGAGTTTTGAATGTTAAAGACCAAAAAAGCGTTTTCTCGGCGAGAGAAGTGAAAAAGTGTCAATATGTGAATTTTCAGCACTACACTCAATATTCAGCCTTATAAGCTCTGGAACAGCATAGAAATGCTGAGATGCAGTAGTTCTGGTGGTTTGAAGCTGGAACCAAGTCTAAATTTTGAGATACATGAGTTTTTGAATGTTAAAGACCAAAAAAGCGTTTTCTCGGCGAGAGAAGTGAAAAGTGACAATATGTGAATTTTCAGCACTACACTCAATATTCAGCCTTACTAGCTTTGGAACAGCATAGAAATGCTGAGATGCAGTAGTTCTGGTGGTTTGAAGCTGGAACCAAGTCTAAATTTTGAGATACATGAGTTTTGAATGTTAGAGACCAAAAAATCGTTTTCTCGGCGAGAGAAGTGAAAAAGTGACAATATGTGAATTTTCAGCACTACACTCAATATGCAGCCTTATAAGCTCTGGAACAGCATAGAAATGCTGAGATGCAGTAGTTCTGGTGGTTTGAAGCTGGAACCAAATCTAAATTTTGAGATACATGAGTTTTGAATGTTAAAGACCAAAAAAGCGTTTTCTCGGCGAGAGAAGTGAAAAAGTGTCAATATGTGAATTTTCAGCACTACACTCAATATTCAGCCTTATAAGCTCTGGAACAGCATAGAAATGCTGAGATGCAGTAGTTCTGGTGGTTTGAAGCTGGAACCAAGTCTAAATTTTGAGATACATGAGTTTTGAATGTTAAAGACCAAAAAAGCGTTTTCTCGGCGAGAGAAGTGAAAAAGTGACAATATGTGAATTTTCAGCACTACACTCAATATTCAGCCTTACTAGCTTTGGAACAGCATAGAAATGCTGAGCTGCAGTAGTTCTGGTGGTTTGAAGCTGGAACCAAGTCTAAATTTTGAGATACATGAGTTTTGAATGTAAGAGACCAAAAAAGCGTTTTCTCGGCGAGAGAAGTGAAAAAGTGACAATATGTGAATTTTCAGCACTACACTCAATATTCAGCCTTATGAGCTCTGGAACAGCATAGAAATGCTGAGATGCAGTAGTTCTGGTGGTTTGAAGCTGGAACCAAGTCTAAATTTTGAGATACATGAGTTTTGAATGTTAGAGACCAAAAAAGCGTTTTCTCGGCGAGAGAAGTGAAAAAGTGTCAATATGTGAATTTTCAGCACTACACTCAATATTCAGCCTTATAAGCTCTGGAACAGCATAGAAATGCTGAGATGCAGCAGTTCTGGTGGTTTGAAGCTGGAACCAAGTCTAAATTTTGAGATTCATGAGTTTTGAATGTTAGAGACCAAAAAAGCGTTTTCTCCGCAAAAGAAGTGAAAAAATGACAATATGTGAATTTTCAGCACTACACTCAATATTCAGCCTTATAAGCTCTGGAACAGCATAGAAATGCTGAGATGCAGTAGTTCTGGTGGTTTGAAGCTGGAACCAAGTCTAAATTTTGAGATACATGAGTTTTGAATGTTAAAGACCAAAAAAGCGTTTTCTCGGCGAGAGAAGTGAAAAAGTGACAATATGTGAATTTTCAGCACTACACTCAATATTCAGCCTTACTAGCTTTGGAACAGCATAGAAATGCTGAGATGCAGTAGTTCTGGTGGTTTGAAGCTGGAACCAAGTCTAAATTTGAGATTCATGAGTTTTGAATGTTAGAGACCAGAAAAGCGTTTTCTCCGCAAAAGAAGTGAAAAAATGACAATATGTGAATTTACAGCACTACACTCAATATTCAGCCTTATAAGCTCTGGAACAGCATAGAAATGCTGAGATGCAGTAGTTCTGGTGGTTTGAAGCTGGAACCAAGTCTAAATTTTGAGATACATGAGTTTTGAATGTTAAAGACCAAAAAAGCGTTTTCTCGGCGAGAGAAGTGAAAAAGTGACAATATGTGAATTTTCAGCACTACACTCAATATTCAGCCTTATAAGCTCTGGAACAGCATAGAAAAGCTGAGATGCAGTAGTTCTGGTGGTTTGAAGCTGGAACCAAGTCTAAATTTTGAGATTCATGAGTTTTGAATTTTAGAGACCAAAAAAGCGTTTTCTCCGCAAAAGAAGTGAAAAAATTACAATATGTGAATTTTCAGCACTACACTCAATATTCAGCCTTATAAGCTCTGGAACAGCAGAGAAATGCTGAGATGCAGTAGTTCTGGTGGTTTGAAGCTGGAACCAAGTCTAAATTTTGAGATACATGAGTTTTGAATGTTAAAGACCAAAAAAGCGTTTTCTCGGCGAGAGAAGTGAAAAAGTGACAATATGTGAATTTTCAGCACTACACTCAATATTCAGCCTTATAAGCTCTGGAACAGCATAGAAAAGCTGAGATGCAGTAGTTCTGGTGGTTTGAAGCTGGAACCAAGTCTAAATTTTGAGATTCATGAGTTTTGAATTTTAGAGACCAAAAAAGCGTTTTCTCCGCAAAAGAAGTGAAAAAATTACAATATGTGAATTTTCAGCACTACACTCAATATTCAGCCTTATAAGCTCTGGAACAGCATAGAAATGCTGAGATGCAGCAGTTCTGGTGGTTTGAAGCTGGAACCAAGTCTAAATTTTGAGATTCATGAGTTTTGAATGTTAGAGACCAAAAAAAGCGTTTTCTCCGCAAAAGAAGTGAAAAAATGACAATATGTGAATTTTCAGCACTACACTCAATATTCAGCCTTATAAGCTCTGGAACAGCATAGAAATGCTGAGATGCAGTAGTTCTGGTGGTTTGAAGCTGGAACCAAGTCTAAATTTTGAGATACATGAGTTTTGAATGTTAAAGACCAAAAAAGCGTTTTCTCGGCGAGAGAAGTGAAAAAGTGACAATATGTGAATTTTCAGCACTACACTCAATATTCAGCCTTACTAGCTTTGGAACAGCATATAAATGCTGAGATGCAGTAGTTCTGGTGGTTTGAAGCTGGAACCAAGTCTAAATTTTGAGATTCATGAGTTTTGAATGTTAGAGACCAGAAAGCGTTTCTCCGCAAAAGAAGTGAAAAAATGACAATATGTGAATTTACAGCACTACACTCAATATTCAGCCTTATAAGCTCTGGAACAGCATAGAAATGCTGAGATGCAGTAGTTCTGGTGGTTTGAAGCTGGAACCAAGTCTAAATTTTGAGATACATGAGTTTTGAATGTTAAAGACCAAAAAAGCGTTTTCTCGGCGAGAGAAGTGAAAAAGTGACAATATGTGCATTTTCAGCACT
>JAXBVF010000089.1:0-44205 GCA_036418095.1 Xiphophorus birchmanni
GCCTTTGACTTTTAGTGGAACTTTTTTGAGAACAGAACCTGGAGGGCACTCCGGAAACAGAATTGTGTTTATTTGTATAATTAAAAAAGCAGAGTTAATATTGAAAAGTTTGCATTTAAAAAAAAAAAAAAATCACAAGTCAGCAGGAAACTACTTTCTTAATCAATGAGACAAATGGACAAGTTGTCTCAGGGATGTGCTTTATGGCCTAAGGCAATGAGAGTGAATGCTACACTATGACGTCAAAAAACGACAAAATTGACACATGCTATACTATGACATCAAAAATGACACATGCTATACTATGACATCAAAAAGCGACAAAAATGACACATGCTATACTATGGCGTCAAAAAACGTCAAAAATGACACATGCTATACTATGACGTCAAAAATGACACATGCTAAACTATGACGTCAAAAAGCGACAAAAATGACTCATGCTATACTATGACGTCAAAAAGCGACAAAAATGACACATGCTATATTATGACGTCAAAAAGCGACAAAAATGACACATGCTATACTATGGCGTCAAAAAGCGACAAAAATGACACATGCTATACTATGGCGTCAAAAAACGACAAAAATGACACATGCTATACTGTGACGTCAAAAATGACACATGCTATACTATGACATCAAAAAAAGACAAAAATGACACATGCTATACTATGACGTCAAAAAGCGACAAAAATGACACATGCTATACTATGCCGTCAAAAAGCGACAAAAATGACACATGCTACACTATGACGTCAAAAAACGACAAAATTGACACATGCTACACTATGACGTCAAAAAACGACAAAAATGACACATGCTATACTATGACGTCAAAAAAAGACAAAAATGACACATGCTACACTATGACGTCAAAAAACGTCAAAAATGACACATGCTATACTATGACGTCAAAAAAAGACAAAAATGACACATGCTACACTATGACGTCAAAAAACGACAAAAATGACACATGCTATACTATGACGTCAAAAAACGACAAAAATGACACATGCTACACTATGACGTCAAAAAACGTCAAAAATGACACATGCTATACTATGACGTCAAAAAGCGACAAAAATGACACATGCTATACTATGGCGTCAAAAAGCGACAAAAATGACACATGCTATAAAATGGCGTCAAAAAACGTCAAAAATGACACATGCTATACTATGACATCAAAAAGCGACAAAAATGACACATGCTATACTATGGCGTCAAAAAGCAACAAAAATGACACATGCTATACTATGGCGTCAAAAAACGTCAAAAATGACACATGGTATACTATGACATCAAAAAGCGACAAAAATGACACATGCTACACTATGACGTCAAAAATGACACATGCTATACTATGACGTCAAAAAACGACAAAAATGACACATGCTACACTATGACGTCAAAAATGACACATGCTATACTATGACATCAAAAAGCGACAAAAATGACTCATGCTATACTATGGCGTCACAAAACGACAAAAATGACTCATGTTATATATGACGTCAAAAAGCGACAAAAATGACACATGCTATACTATGACGTCAAAAATGACAAAAATGACACATGCTATACTATGACATCAAAAATGACATGTTAAACTATGACGTCAAAAAGCGACAAAAATGACACATGCTACACTATGACGTCAAAAAACGACAAAATTGACACATGCTACACTATGACGTCAAAAAACGACAAAAATGACTCATGCTATACTATGACGTCAAAAAACTACAAAAATGACACGTTATACTATGACGTCAAAAATGACACATGCTATACTATGACGTCAAAAAGCGACAAAAATGACACATGCTATACTATGACATCAAAAATGACATGCTAAACTATGACGTCAAAAAGCGACAAAAATGACACATGCTATACTATGACGTCAAAAAAAGACAAAAATGACACATGCTACACTATGACGTCAAAAAACGACAAAATTGACACATGCTACACTATGACGTCAAAAAACGACAAAAATGACACATGCTATACTATGACGTCAAAAAAAGACAAAAATGACACATGCTATACTATGGCGTCAAAAAGCGACAAAAATGACACATGCTACACTATGACGTCAAAAAACGTCAAAAATGACACATGCTATACTATGACGTCAAAAAAAGACAAAAATGACACATGCTACACTATGACGTCAAAAAACGACAAAAATGACACATGCTACACTATGACGTCAAAAAACGACAAAAATGACACATGCTACACTATGACGTCAAAAAACGTCAAAAATGACACATGCTATACTATGACGTCAAAAAGCGACAAAAATGACACATGCTATACTATGGCGTCAAAAAGCGACAAAAATGACACATGCTATAAAATGGCGTCAAAAAACGTCAAAAATGACACATGCTATACTATGACATCAAAAAGCGACAAAAATGACACATGCTATACTATGGCGTCAAAAAGCAACAAAAATGACACATGCTATACTATGGCGTCAAAAAACGTCAAAAATGACACATGGTATACTATGACATCAAAAAGCGACAAAAATGACACATGCTACACTATGACGTCAAAAATGACACATGCTATACTATGACGTCAAAAAACGACAAAAATGACACATGCTACACTATGACGTCAAAAATGACACATGCTATACTATGACATCAAAAAGCGACAAAAATGACTCATGCTATACTATGGCGTCACAAAACGACAAAAATGACTCATGTTATATATGACGTCAAAAAGCGACAAAAATGACACATGCTATACTATGACGTCAAAAATGACAAAAATGACACATGCTATACTATGACATCAAAAATGACATGTTAAACTATGACGTCAAAAAGCGACAAAAATGACACATGCTACACTATGACGTCAAAAAACGACAAAATTGACACATGCTACACTATGACGTCAAAAAACGACAAAAATGACTCATGCTATACTATGACGTCAAAAAACTACAAAAATGACACGTTATACTATGACGTCAAAAATGACACATGCTATACTATGACGTCAAAAAGCGACAAAAATGACACATGCTATACTATGACATCAAAAATGACATGCTAAACTATGACGTCAAAAAGCGACAAAAATGACACATGCTATACTATGACGTCAAAAAAAGACAAAAATGACACATGCTACACTATGACGTCAAAAAACGACAAAATTGACACATGCTACACTATGACGTCAAAAAACGACAAAAATGACACATGCTATACTATGACGTCAAAAAAAGACAAAAATGACACATGCTATACTATGGCGTCAAAAAGCGACAAAAATGACACATGCTATACTATGGCGTCAAAAAGCGACAAAAATGACACATGCTATACTATGGCGTCAAAAAACGTCAAAAATGACACATGCTATACTATGACGTCAAAAAGCGACAAAAATGACACATGCTATACTATGGCGTCAAAAAGCGACAAAAATGACACATGCTATACTATGGCGTCAAAAAACGTCAAAAATGACACATGCTATACTATGACATCAAAAAGCGACAAAAATGACACATGCTACACTATGACGTCAAAAATGACACATGCTATACTATGACGTCAAAAAACGACAAAAATGACACATGCTACACTATGACGTCAAAAATGACACATGCTATACTATGACATCAAAAAGCGACAAAAATGACTCATGCTATACTATGACATCAAAATTGACATGCTAAACTATGACGTCAAAAAGCGACAAAAATGACACATGCTATACTATGACGTCAAAAAAAGACAAAAATGACACATGCTACACTATGACGTCAAAAAACGACAAAATTGACACATGCTATACTATGACGTCAAAAAAAGACAAAAATGACACATGCTACACTATGACGTCAAAAAACGTCAAAAATGACACCTGCTATACTATGACGTCAAAAAAAGACAAAAATGACACATGCTACACTATGACGTCAAAAAACGACAAAAATGACACATGCTATACTATGACGTCAAAAAACGACAAAAATGACACATGCTATACTATGGCGTCAAAAAGCGACAAAAATGACACATGCTATACTATGACATCAAAAATGACACATGCTATACTATGACATCAAAAAGCGACAAAAATGACACATGCTACACTATGACGTCAAAAATGACACATGCTATACTATGACGTCAAAAAACGACAAAAATGACACATGCTACACTATGACGTCAAAAATGACACATGCTATACTATGACATCAAAAAGCGACAAAAATGACTCATGCTATACTATGGCGTCACAAAACGACAAAAATAACTCATGTTATATATGACGTCAAAAAGCGACAAAAATGACACATGCTATACTATGACGTCAAAAATGACAAAAATGACACATGCTATATACTATGACATCAAAAATGACATGCTAAACTATGACGTCAAAAAGCGACAAAAATGACACATGCTATACTATGACGTCAAAAAAAGACAAAAATGACACATGCTACACTATGACGTCAAAAAACGACAAAATTGACACATGCTATACTATGACGTCAAAAAAAGACAAAAATGACACATGCTATACTATGACGTCAAAAAAAGACAAAAATGACACATGCTACACTATGACGTCAAAAAACGACAAAAATGACACATGCTATACTATGACGTCAAAAAACGACAAAAATGACACATGCTATACTATGGCGTCAAAAATGACATGCTAAACTATGACGTCAAAAAGCGACAAAAATGACACATGCTATACTATGACGTCAAAAAAAGACAAAAATGACACATGCTACACTATGACGTCAAAAAACGACAAAATTGACACATGCTATACTATGACGTCAAAAAAAGACAAAAATGACACATGCTACACTATGACGTCAAAAAACGTCAAAAATGACACATGCTATACTATGACGTCAAAAAAAGACAAAAATGACACATGCTACACTATGACGTCAAAAAACGACAAAAATGACACATGCTATACTATGACGTCAAAAAACGACAAAAATGACACATGCTATACTATGGCGTCAAAAAACGTCAAAAATGACACATGCTATACTATGACGTCAAAAAGCGACAAAAATGACACATGCTATACTATGGCGTGAAAAAGCGACAAAAATGACACATGCTATACTATGGCGTCAAAAAACGTCAAAAATGACACATGCTACACTATGACATCAAAAATGACACATGCTATACTATGACGTCAAAAAGCGACAAAAATGACACATGCTATACTATGACATCAAAAATGACATGCTAAACTATGACGTCAAAAAGCGACAAAAATGACACATGCTATACTATGACGTCAAAAAGCGACAAAAATGACACATGCTATACTATGACGTCAAAAATGACAAAAATGACACATGCTATACTATGACATCAAAAATGACATGCTAAACTATGACGTCAAAAAGCGACAAAAATGACACATGCTACACTATGACGTCAAAAAACGACAAAATTGACACATGCTACACTATGACGTCAAAAAACGACAAAAATGACTCATGCTATACTATGACGTCAAAAAACTGCAAAAATGACTCATGTTATACTATGACGTCAAAAATGACACATGCTATACTATGACGTCAAAAAGCGACAAAAATGACACATGCTATACTATGACATCAAAAATGACATGCTAAACTATGACGTCAAAAAGCGACAAAAATGACACATGCTATACTATGACGTCAAAAAAAGACAAAAATGACACATGCTACACTATGACGTCAAAAAACGACAAAATTGACACATGCTACACTATGACGTCAAAAAACGACAAAATTGACACATGCTATACTATGACATCAAAAATGACACATGATATACTATGACATCAAAAAGCGACAAAAATGACACATGCTATACTATGACGTCAAAAAGCGACAAAAATGACTCATGCTATACTATGACGTCAAAAAGCGACAAAAATGACACATGCTATATTATGACGTCAAAAAGCGACAAAAATGACACATGCTATACTATGGCGTCAAAAAGCGACAAAAATGACACATGTTATACTATGGCGTCAAAAAACGACAAAAATGACTCATGCTATACTATGACGTCAAAAAGCGACAAAAATGACACATGCTATATTATGACGTCAAAAAGCGACAAAAATGACACATGCTATACTATGGCGTCAAAAAGCGACAAAAATGACACATGCTATACTATGACGTCAAAAATGACACATGCTAAACTATGACGTCAAAAAGCGACAAAAATGACTCATGCTATACTATGACGTCAAAAAGCGACAAAAATGACACATGCTATATTATGACGTCAAAAAGCGACAAAAATGACACATGCTATACTATGGCGTCAAAAAGCGACAAAAATGACACATGCTATACTATGGCGTCAAAAAACGACAAAAATGACACATGCTATACTGTGACGTCAAAAATGACACATGCTATACTATGACATCAAAAAGCAACAAAAATGACTCATGTTATACTATGACGTCAAAAATGACACATGCTATACTATGACGTCAAAAAGCGACAAAAATGACACATGCTATACTATGACGTCAAAAAGCGACAAAAATGACACATGCTACACTATGACGTCAAAAAACGACAAAATTGACACATGCTACACTATGACGTCAAAAAACGACAAAAATGACACATGCTATACTATGACGTCAAAAAAAGACAAAAATGACACATGCTACACTATGACGTCAAAAAACGACAAAAATGACACATGCTATACTATGACGTCAAAAAACGACAAAAATGACACATGCTACACTATGACGTCAAAAAACGTCAAAAATGACACATGCTATACTATGGCGTCAAAAAGCGACAAAAATGACACATGCTACACTATGGCGTCAAAAAACGTTAAAAATGACACATGCTATACTATGACGTCAAAAAGCGACAAAAATGACACATGCTATACTATGGCGTCAAAAAGCGACAAAAATGACACATGCTATACTATGGCGTCAAAAAACGTCAAAAATGACACATGCTATACTATGACATCAAAAAGCGACAAAAATGACACATGCTATACTATGGCGTCAAAAAGCAACAAAAATGACACATGCTATACTATGGCGTCAAAAAACGTCAAAAATGACACATGCTATACTATGACATCAAAAAGCGACAAAAATGACACATGCTACACTATGACGTCAAAAATGACACATGCTATACTATGACGTCAAAAAACGACAAAAATGACACATGCTACACTATGACGTCAAAAATGACACATGCTATACTATGACGTCAAAAAGCGACAAAAATGACACATGCTATACTATGGCGTCAAAAAGCGACAAAAATGACACATGCTATACTATGGCGTCAAAAAACGTCAAAAATGACACATGCTACACTATGACATCAAAAATGACACATGCTATACTATGACATCAAAAAGCGACAAAAATGACACATGCTACACTATGACGTCAAAAATGACACATGCTATACTATGACGTCAAAAAACGACAAAAATGACACATGCTACACTATGACGTCAAAAATGACACATGCTATACTATGACATCAAAAAGCGACAAAAATGACTCATGCTATACTATGGCGTCACAAAACGACAAAAATAACTCATGTTATATATGACGTCAAAAAGCGACAAAAATGACACATGCTATACTATGACGTCAAAAATGACAAAAATGACACATGCTATACTATGACATCAAAAATGACATGCTAAACTATGACGTCAAAAAGCGACAAAAATGACACATGCTACACTATGACGTCAAAAAACGACAAAATTGACACATGCTATACTATGACATCAAAAATGACATGCTAAACTATGACGTCAAAAAGCGACAAAAATGACACATGCTATACTATGACGTCAAAAAAAGACAAAAATGACACATGCTACACTATGACGTCAAAAAACGACAAAAATGACTCATGTTATACTATGACGTCAAAAATGACACATGCTATACTATGACGTCAAAAAGCGACAAAAATGACACATGCTATACTATGACATCAAAAATGACATGCTAATCTATGACGTCAAAAAGCGACAAAAATGACACATGCTATACTATGACGTCAAAAAAAGACAAAAATGACACATGCTACACTATGACGTCAAAAAACGACAAAATTGACACATGCTACACTATGACGTCAAAAAACGACAAAATTGACACATGCTATACTATGACATCAAAAATGACACATGCTATACTATGACATCAAAAAGCGACAAAAATGACACATGCTATACTATGGCGTCAAAAAACGTCAAAAATGACACATGCTATACTATGACGTCAAAAATGACACATGCTAAACTATGACGTCAAAAAGCGACAAAAATGACTCATGCTATACTATGACGTCAAAAAGCGACAAAAATGACACATGCTATATTATGACGTCAAAAAGCGACAAAAATGACACATGCTATACTATGGCGTCAAAAAGCGACAAAAATGACACATGCTATACTATGGCGTCAAAAAACGACAAAAATGACACATGCTATACTGTGACGTCAAAAATGACACATGCTATACTATGACATCAAAAAGCAACAAAAATGACTCATGTTATACTATGACGTCAAAAATGACACATGCTATACTATGACGTCAAAAAGCGACAAAAATGACACATGCTATACTATGACGTCAAAAAAAGACAAAAATGACACATGCTACACTATGACGTCAAAAAACGACAAAATTGACACATGCTACACTATGACGTCAAAAAACGACAAAAATGACACATGCTATACTATGACGTCAAAAAAAGACAAAAATGACACATGCTACACTATGACGTCAAAAAACGTCAAAAATGACACATGCTATACTATGACGTCAAAAAAAGACAAAAATGACACATGCTACACTATGACGTCAAAAAACGACAAAAATGACACATGCTATACTATGACGTCAAAAAACGACAAAAATGACACATGCTACACTATGACGTCAAAAAACGTCAAAAATGACACATGCTATACTATGGCGTCAAAAAGCGACAAAAATGACACATGCTACACTATGGCGTCAAAAAACGTTAAAAATGACACATGCTATACTATGACGTCAAAAAGCGACAAAAATGACACATGCTATACTATGGCGTCAAAAAGCGACAAAAATGACACATGCTATACTATGGCGTCAAAAAACGTCAAAAATGACACATGCTATACTATGACATCAAAAAGCGACAAAAATGACACATGCTATACTATGGCGTCAAAACGCGACAAAAATGACACATGCTATACTATGACGTCAAAAAACGACAAAAATGACACATGCTACACTATGACGTCAAAAATGACACATGCTATACTATGACATCAAAAAGCGACAAAAATGACTCATGCTATACTATGGCGTCACAAAACGACAAAAATGACTCATGTTATATATGACGTCAAAAAGCGACAAAAATGACACATGCTATACTATGACGTCAAAAATGACAAAAATGACACATGCTATACTATGACATCAAAAATGACATGCTAAACTATGACGTCAAAAAGCGACAAAAATGACACATGCTACACTATGACGTCAAAAAACGACAAAATTGACACATGCTACACTATGACGTCAAAAAACGAAAAAAAATGACTCATGCTATACTATGACGTCAAAAAACTACAAAAATGACTCATGTTATACTATGACGTCAAAAATGACACATGCTATACTATGACGTCAAAAAGCGACAAAAATGACACATGCTATACTATGACATCAAAAATGACATGCTAAACTATGACGTCAAAAAGCGACAAAAATGACACATGCTATACTATGACGTCAAAAAAAGACAAAAATGACACATGCTACACTATGACGTCAAAAAACGACAAAATTGACACATGCTACACTATGACGTCAAAAAACGACAAAAATGACACATGCTATACTATGACGTCAAAAAAAGACAAAAATGACACATGCTACACTATGACGTCAAAAAACGTCAAAAATGACACATGCTATACTATGGCGTCAAAAAGCGACAAAAATGACACATGCTATACTATGACGTCAAAAAAAGACAAATATGACACATGCTACACTATGACGTCAAAAAACGTCAAAAATGACACATGCTATACTATGGCGTCAAAAAGCGACAAAAATGACACATGCTATACTATGGCGTCAAAAAGCGACAAAAATGACACATGCTATACTATGGCGTCAAAAAACGTCAAAAATGACACATGCTATACTATGACGTCAAAAAGCGACAAAAATGACACATGCTATACTATGGCGTCAAAAAGCGACAAAAATGACACATGCTATACTATGGCGTCAAAAAACGTCAAAAATGACACATGCTATACTATGACATCAAAAACGACAAAAATGACACATGCTACACTATGACGTCAAAAATGACACATGCTATACTATGACGTCAAAAAACGACAAAAATGACACATGCTACACTATGACGTCAAAAATGACACATGCTATACTATGACATCAAAAAGCGACAAAAATGACTCATGCTATACTATGGCGTCACAAAACGACAAAAATGACTCATGTTATATATGACGTCAAAAAGCGACAAAAATGACACATGCTATACTATGACGTCAAACATGACACATGCTATACTATGACGTCAAAAATGACACATGCTATACTTTGACGTCAAAAATGACACATGCTATACTATTACGTCAAAAATGACACATGCTATACTATGACATCAAAAAGCAACAAAAATGACTAATGTTATACTATGACGTCAAAAAACGTCAAAAATGACACATGCTATACTATGACGTCAAAAAGCGACAAAAATGACACATGCTATACTATGACGTCAAAAAACGACAAAAATGACTCATGCTATACTATGACGTCAAAAAACGACAAAAATGACACATGCTATACTTTGACTTCAAAAATGACACATGCTAAACTATGACGTCAAAAAGCGACAAAAATGACTCATGCTATACTATGGCGTCAAAAAACGACAAAAATGACACATGCTATACTATGACGTCAAAAATGACACATGCTATACTATCACGTCAAAAATGACTCATGCTATACTATGACGTCAAAAGCAACAAAAATGACTCATGTTATACTATGACGTCAAAAATGACACATGCTATACTTTGACGTCAAAAATGACACATGCTATACTATCACGTCAAAAATGACTCATGCTATACTATGACGTCAAAAGCAACAAAAATGACTCATGTTATACTATGACGTCAAAAATGACACATGCTATACTATGACGTCAAAAAGCGACAAAAATGACACATGCTATACTATGACGTCAAAAAAAGACAAAAATGACACATGCTACACTATGACGTCAAAAAACGACAAAATTGACACATGCTATACTATGACGTCAAAAAGCGACAAAAATGACACATGCTATACTATGAGGTCAAAAAGCGACAAAAATGACACATGCTATACTATGGCGTCAAAAAGCGACAAAAATGACACATGCTACACTATGACGTCAAAAATGACACATGCTATACTATGACATCAAAAACCGACAAAAATGACACATGCTACACTATGACGTGAAAAATGACACATGCTATACTATGACGTCAAAAAACGACAAAAATGACACATGCTACACTATGACGTCAAAAATGACACATGCTATACTATGACATCAAAAAGCGACCAAAATGACACATGCTGCACTATGACGTCAAAAAAAGACAAAAATGACACATGCTACACTATGACGTCAAAAAACGACAAAATTGACACATGCTACACTATGACGTCAAAAAACGACAAAAATGACTCATGCTATACTATGACGTCAAAAAACTACAAAAATGACACATGCTATACTATGACGTCAAAAAGCGACAAAAATGACACATGCTACACTATGACGTCAAAAATGACACATGCTATACTATGACGTCAAAAAACGACAAAAATGACACATGCTACACTATGACGTCAAAAATGACACATGCTATACTATGACATCAAAAAGCGACAAAAATGACTCATGCTATACTATGGCGTCACAAAACGACAAAAATAACTCATGTTATATATGACGTCAAAAAGCGACAAAAATGACACATGCTATACTATGACGTCAAAAATGACAAAAATGACACATGCTATACTATGACATCAAAAATGACATGCTAAACTATGACGTCAAAAAGCGACAAAAATGACACATGCTACACTATGACGTCAAAAAACGACAAAATTGACACATGCTACACTATGACGTCAAAAAACGACAAAAATGACTCATGTTATACTATGACGTCAAAAATGACACATGCTATACTATGACGTCAAAAAGCGACAAAAATGACACATGCTATACTATGACATCAAAAATGACATGCTAAACTATGACGTCAAAAAGCGACAAAAATGACACATGCTATACTATGACGTCAAAAAAAGACAAAAATGACACATGCTACACTATGACGTCAAAAAACAACAAAATTGACACATGCTACACTATGACGTCAAAAAACGACAAAATTGACACATGCTATACTATGACATCAAAAATGACACATGCTATACTATGACATCAAAAAGCGACAAAAATGACACATGCTATACTATGGCGTCAAAAAACGTCAAAAATGACACATGCTATACTATGACGTCAAAAATGACACATGCTAAACTATGACGTCAAAAAGCGACAAAAATGACTCATGCTATACTATGGCGTCAAAAAACGACAAAAATGACACATGCTATACTATGACGTCAAACATGACACATGCTATACTATGACGTCAAAAATGACACATGCTATACTTTGACGTCAAAAATGACACATGCTATACTATGACGTCAAAAATGACACATGCTATACTATGACATCAAAAAGCAACAAAAATGACTAATGTTATACTATGACGTCAAAAAACGTCAAAAATGACACATGCTATACTATGACGTCAAAAAGCGACAAAAATGACACATGCTATACTATGACGTCAAAAAACGACAAAAATGACTCATGCTATACTATGACGTCAAAAAACGACAAAAATGACACATGCTATACTATGACGCAAAAAACCTCAAAAATGACACATGCTATACTATGGCGTCAAAAAGCGACAAAAATGACACATGCTATACTTTGACGTGAAAAATGTCACATGCTAAACTATGACGTCAAAAAGCGACAAAAATGACTCATGCTATACTATGGCGTCAAAAAACGACAAAAATGACACATGCTATACTATGACGTCAAAAATGACACATGCTATACTATGACGTCAAAAATGACACATGCTATTCTTTGACGTCAAAAATGACACATGTTATACTATCACGTCAAAAATGACTCATGCTATACTATGACGTCAAAAGCAACAAAAATGACTCATGTTATACTATGACGTCAAAAATGACACATGCTATACTATGACGTCAAAAAGCGACAAAAATGACACATGCTATACTATGACGTCAAAAAAAGACAAAAATGACACATGCTACACTATGACGTCAAAAAACGACAAAATTGACACATGCTACACTATGACGTCAAAAAGCGACAAAAATGACACATGCTATACTATGACGTCAAAAAACGTCAAAAATGACACATGCTATACTATGACGTCAAAAAGCGACAAAAATGACACATGCTATACTATGGCGTCAAAAAGCGACAAAAATGACACATGCTATACTATGGCGTCAAAAAACGTCAAAAATGACACATGCTATACTATGACATCAAAAAGCGACAAAAATGACACATGCTACACTATGACGTCAAAAATGACACATGCTATACTATGACGTCAAACATGACACATGCTATACTATGACGTCAAAAATGACACATGCTATACTTTGACGTCAAAAATGACACATGCTATACTATGACGTCAAAAATGACACATGCTATACTATGACATCAAAAAGCAACAAAAATGACTAATGTTATACTATGACGTCAAAAAACGTCAAAAATGACACATGCTATACTATGACGTCAAAAAGCGACAAAAATGACACATGCTATACTATGACGTCAAAAAACGACAAAAATGACTCATGCTATACTATGACGTCAAAAAACGACAAAAATGACACATGCTATACTATGACGCAAAAAACCTCAAAAATGACACATGCTATACTATGGCGTCAAAAAGCGACAAAAATGACACATGCTATACTTTGACGTCAAAAATGTCACATGCTAAACTATGACGTCAAAAAGCGACAAAAATGACTCATGCTATACTATGGCGTCAAAAAACGACAATAATGACACATGCTATACTATGACGTCAAAAATGACACATGCTATACTATGACGTCAAAAATGACACATGCTATTCTTTGACGTCAAAAATGACACATGTTATACTATCACGTCAAAAATGACTCATGCTATACTATGACGTCAAAAGCAACAAAAATGACTCATGTTATACTATGACGTCAAAAATGACACATGCTATACTATGACGTCAAAAAGCGACAAAAATGACACATGCTATACTATGACGTCAAAAAAAGACAAAAATGACACATGCTACACTATGACGTCAAAAAACGACAAAATTGACACATGCTACACTATGACGTCAAAAAGCGACAAAAATGACACATGCTATACTATGACGTCAAAAAACGTCAAAAATGACACATGCTATACTATGACGTCAAAAAGCGACAAAAATGACACATGCTATACTATGGCGTCAAAAAGCGACAAAAATGACACATGCTATACTATGGCGTCAAAAAACGTCAAAAATGACACATGCTATACTATGACATCAAAAAGCGACAAAAATGACACATGCTACACTATGACGTCAAAAATGACACATGCTATACTATGACGTCAAAAAACGACAAAAATGACACATGCTACACTATGACGTCAAAAATGACACATGCTATACTATGACATCAAAAAGCGACAAAAATGACTCATGCTATACTATGGCGTCACAAAACGACAAAAATGACTCATGTTATATATGACGTCAAAAAGCGACAAAAATGACACATGCTATACTATGACGTCAAACATGACACATGCTATACTATGACGTCAAAAATGACACATGCTATACTTTGACGTCAAAAATGACACATGCTATACTATGACGTCAAAAATGACACATGCTATACTATGACATCAAAAAGCAACAAAAATGACTAATGTTATACTATGACGTCAAAAAACGTCAAAAATGACACATGCTATACTATGACGTCAAAAAGCGACAAAAATGACACATGCTATACTATGACGTCAAAAAACGACAAAAATGACTCATGCTATACTATGACGTCAAAAAACGACAAAAATGACACATGCTATACTTTGACTTCAAAAATGACACATGCTAAACTATGACGTCAAAAAGCGACAAAAATGACTCATGCTATACTATGGCGTCAAAAAACGACAAAAATGACACATGCTATACTATGACGTCAAAAATGACACATGCTATACTATCACGTCAAAAATGACTCATGCTATACTATGACGTCAAAAGCAACAAAAATGACTCATGTTATACTATGACGTCAAAAATGACACATGCTATACTTTGACGTCAAAAATGACACATGCTATACTATCACGTCAAAAATGACTCATGCTATACTATGACGTCAAAAGCAACAAAAATGACTCATGTTATACTATGACGTCAAAAATGACACATGCTATACTATGACGTCAAAAAGCGACAAAAATGACACATGCTATACTATGACGTCAAAAAAAGACAAAAATGACACATGCTACACTATGACGTCAAAAAACGACAAAATTGACACATGCTATACTATGACGTCAAAAAGCGACAAAAATGACACATGCTATACTATGACGTCAAAAAGCGACAAAAATGACACATGCTATACTATGGCGTCAAAAAGCGACAAAAATGACACATGCTACACTATGACGTCAAAAATGACACATGCTATACTATGACGTCAAAAAACGACAAAAATGACACATGCTACACTATGACGTCAAAAATGACACATGCTATACTATGACATCAAAAAGCGACCAAAATGACACATGCTGCACTATGACGTCAAAAAAAGACAAAAATGACACATGCTACACTATGATGTCAAAAAACGACAAAATTGACACATGCTACACTATGACGTCAAAAAACGACAAAAATGACTCATGCTATACTATGACGTCAAAAAACTACAAAAATGACACATGCTATACTATGACGTCAAAAAGCGACAAAAATGACACATGCTACACTATGACGTCAAAAATGACACATGCTATACTATGACGTCAAAAAACGACAAAAATGACACATAGTACACTATGACGTCAAAAATGACACATGCTATACTATGACATCAAAAAGCGACAAAAATGACTCATGCTATACTATGGCGTCACAAAACGACAAAAATAACTCATGTCATATATGACGTCAAAAAGCGACAAAAATGACACATGCTATACTATGACGTCAAAAATGACAAAAATGACACATGCTATACTATGACATCAAAAATGACATGCTAAACTATGACGTCAAAAAGCGACAAAAATGACACATGCTACACTATGACGTCAAAAAACGACAAAATTGACACATGCTACACTATGACGTCAAAAAACGACAAAAATGACTCATGTTATACTATGACGTCAAAAATGACACATGCTATACTATGACGTCAAAAAGCGACAAAAATGACACATGCTATACTATGACATCAAAAATGACATGCTAAACTATGACGTCAAAAAGCGACAAAAATGACACATGCTATACTATGACGTCAAAAAAAGACAAAAATGACACATGCTACACTATGACGTCAAAAAACAACAAAATTGACACGTGCTACACTATGACGTCAAAAAACGACAAAATTGACACATGCTATACTATGACATCAAAAATGACACATGCTATACTATGACATCAAAAAGCGACAAAAATGACACATGCTATACTATGGCGTCAAAAAACGTCAAAAATGACACATGCTATACTATGACGTCAAAAATGACACATGCTAAACTATGACGTCAAAAAGCGACAAAAATGACACATGCTATACTATGGCGTCAAAAAACGACAAAAATGACACATGCTATACTATGACGTCAAACATGACACATGCTATACTATGACGTCAAAAATGACACATGCTATACTTTGACGTCAAAAATGACACATGCTATACTATGACGTCAAAAATGACACATGCTATACTATGACATCAAAAAGCAACAAAAATGACTAATGTTATACTATGACGTCAAAAAACGTCAAAAATGACACATGCTATACTATGACGTCAAAAAGCGACAAAAATGACACATGCTATACTATGACGTCAAAAAACGACAAAAATGACTCATGCTATACTATGACGTCAAAAAACGACAAAAATGACACATGCTATACTATGACGCAAAAAACCTCAAAAATGACACATGCTATACTATGGCGTCAAAAAGCGACAAAAATGACACATGCTATACTTTGACGTCAAAAATGTCACATGCTAAACTATGACGTCAAAAAGCGACAAAAATGACTCATGCTATACTATGGCGTCAAAAAACGACAAAAATGACACATGCTATACTATGACGTCAAAAATGACACATGCTATACTATGACGTCAAAAATGACACATGCTATTCTTTGACGTCAAAAATGACACATGTTATACTATCACGTCAAAAATGACTCATGCTATACTATGACGTCAAAAGCAACAAAAATGACTCATGTTATACTATGACGTCAAAAATGACACATGCTATACTATGACGTCAAAAAGCGACAAAAATGACACATGCTATACTATGACGTCAAAAAAAGACAAAAATGACACATGCTACACTATGACGTCAAAAAACGACAAAATTGACACATGCTACACTATGACGTCAAAAAGCGACAAAAATGACACATGCTATACTATGACGTCAAAAAAAGACAAAAATGACACATGCTACACTATGACGTCAAAAAACGTCAAAAATGACACATGCTATACTATGACGTCAAAAAGCGACAAAAATGACACATGCTATACTATGGCGTCAAAAAGCGACAAAAATGACACATGCTACACTATGACGTCAAAAATGACACATGCTATACTATGACATCAAAAAGCGACAAAAATGACACATGCTACACTATGACGTCAAAAATGACACATGCTATACTATGACGTCAAAAAACGACAAAAATGACACATGCTACACTATGACGTCAAAAATGACACATGCTATACTATGACATCAAAAAGCGACAAAAATGACACATGCTATACTATGGCGTCACAAAACAACAAAAATTGACACATGCTATACTATGACGTCAAAAATGACATGCTAAACTATGACGTCAAAAAGCGACAAAAATGACACATGCTATACTATGACGTCAAAAAGCGACCAAAATGACACATGCTGTACTATGACGTCAAAAAAAGACAAAAATGACACATGCTACACTATGACGTCAAAAAACGACAAAAATGACTCATGCTATACTATGACGTCAAAAAACTACAAAAATGACACATGCTATACTATGACGTCAAAAAGCGACAAAAATGACACATGCTATACTATGGCGTCAAAAAGCGACAAAAATGACACATGCTATACTATGGCGTCAAAAAACGACAAAAATGACACATGCTATACTGTGACGTCAAAAATGACACATGCTATACTATGACATCAAAAAGCAACAAAAATGACTCATGTTATACTATGACGTCAAAAATGACACATGCTATACTATGACGTCAAAAAGCGACAAAAATGACACCTGCTATACTATGACGTCAAAAAAAGACAAAAATGACACATGCTACACTATGACGTCAAAAAACGACAAAATTGACACATGCTACACTATGACGTCAAAAAACGACAAAAATGACACATGCTATACTATGACGTCAAAAAAAGACAAAAATGACACATGCTACACTATGACGTCAAAAAACGTGAAAAATGACACATGCTATACTATGGCGTCAAAAAACGTCAAAAATGACACATGCTATACTATGACATCAAAAAGCGACAAAAATGACACATGCTATACTATGGCGTCAAAAAGCGACAAAAATGACACATGCTATACTATGGCGTCAAAAAACGTCAAAAATGACACATGCTATACTATGACATCAAAAAGCGACAAAAATGACACATGCTACACTATGACGTCAAAAATGACACATGCTATACTATGACGTCAAAAAACGACAAAAATGACACATGCTACACTATGACGTCAAAAATGACACATGCTATACTATGACATCAAAAAGCGACAAAAATGACTCATGCTATACTATGGCGTCACAAAACGACAAAAATGACTCATGTTATATATGACGTCAAAAAGCGACAAAAATGACACATGCTATACTATGACGTCAAAAATGACAAAAATGACACATGCTACACTATGACGTCAAAAAACGACAAAAATGACTCATGCTATACTATGACGTCAAAAAACTACAAAAATGACTCATGTTATACTATGACGTCAAAAATGACACATGCTATACTATGACGTCAAAAAGCGACAAAAATGACACATGCTATACTATGACATCAAAAATGACATGCTAAACTATGACGTCAAAAAGCGACAAAAATGACACATGCTATACTATGACGTCAAAAAAAGACAAAAATGACACATGCTACACTATGACGTCAAAAAACGACAAAATTGACACATGCTACACTATGACGTCAAAAAACGACAAAAATGACACATGCTATACTATGACGTCAAAAAAAGACAAAAATGACACATGCTACACTATGACGTCAAAAAACGTCAAAAATGACACATGCTATACTATGGCGTCAAAAAGCGACAAAAATGACACATGCTATACTATGACGTCAAAAAAAGACAAAAATGACACGTGCTACACTATGACGTCAAAAAACGTCAAAAATGACACATGCTATACTATGGCGTCAAAAAGCGACAAAAATGACACATGCTATACTATGGCGTCAAAAAGCGACAAAAATGACACATGCTATACTATGACGTCAAAAAGCGACAAAAATGACACATGCTATACTATGGCGTCAAAAAGCGACAAAAATGACACATGCTATACTATGGCGTCAAAAAACGTCAAAAATGACACATGCTATACTATGACATCAAAAAGCGACAAAAATGACACATGCTATACTATGACGTCAAAAAAAGACAAAAATGACACATGCTACACTATGACGTCAAAAAACGTCAAAAATGACACATGCTATACTATGGCGTCAAAAAGCGACAAAAATGACACATGCTATACTATGGCGTCAAAAAGCGACAAAAATGACACATGCTATACTATGACGTCAAAAAGCGACAAAAATGACACATGCTATACTATGGCGTCAAAAAGCAACAAAAATGACACATGCTATACTATGACGTCAAAAAAAGACAAAAATGACACATGCTACACTATGACGTCAAAAAACGTCAAAAATGACACATGCTATACTATGGCGTCAAAAAGCGACAAAAATGACACATGCTATACTATGACGTCAAAAAAAGACAAAAATGACACATGCTACACTATGACGTCAAAAAACGTCAAAAATGACACATGCTATACTATGGCGTCAAAAAGCGACAAAAATGACACATGCTATACTATGGCGTCAAAAAGCGACAAAAATGACACATGCTATACTATGACGTCAAAAAGCGACAAAAATGACACATGCTATACTATGGCGTCAAAAAGCGACAAAAATGACACATGCTATACTATGGCGTCAAAAAACGTCAAAAATGACACATGCTACACTATGACGTCAAAAATGACACATGCTATACTATGACGTCAAAAAACGACAAAAATGACACATGCTATACTATGGCGTCAAAAAACGTCAAAAATGACACATGCTACACTATGACGTCAAAAATGACACATGCTATACTATGACATCAAAAAGCGACAAAAATGACTCATGCTATACTATGGCGTCACAAAACGACAAAAATGACTCATGTTATATATGACGTCAAAAAGCGACAAAAATGACACATGCTATACTATGACGTCAAACATGACACATGCTATACTATGACGTCAAAAATGACACATGCTATACTTTGACGTCAAAAATGACACATGCTATACTATGACGTCAAAAATGACACATGCTATACTATGACATCAAAAAGCAACAAAAATGACTAATGTTATACTATGACGTCAAAAAAACATCAAAAATGACACATGCTATACTATGACGTCAAAAAGGGACAAAAATGACACATGCTATACTATGACGTCAAAAAACGACAAAAATGACACATGCTATACTATGACGTAAAAAACCTCAAAAATGACACATGCTATACTATGGCGTCAAAAAGCGACAAAAATGACACATGCTATACTTTGACGTCAAAAATGACACCTGCTAAACTATGACGTCAAAAAGCGACAAAAATGACTCATGCTATACTATGGCGTCAAAAAACGAGAAAAATGACACATGCTATACTATGACGTCAAAAATGACACATGCTATACTATGACGTCAAAAAGCGACAAAAATGACACATGCTATACTATGACGTCAAAAAAAGACAAAAATGACACATGCTATACTATGACGTCAAAAAACGACAAAATTGACACATGCTACACTATGACGTCAAAAAACGACAAAAATGACACATGCTATACTATGACGTCAAAAAAAGACAAAAATGACACATGCTACACTATGACGTCAAAAAACGTCAAAAATGACACATGCTATACTATGACGTCAAAAAGCGACAAAAATGACACATGCTATACTATGGCGTCAAAAAGCGACAAAAATGACACATGCTACACTATGACGTCAAAAATGACACATGCTACACTATAACGTCAAAAAACGTCAAAAATGACACATGCTATACTATGACGTCAAAAAGCGACAAAAATGACACATGCTATACTATGGCGTCAAAAAGCGACAAAAATGACACATGCTACACTATGACGTCAAAAATGACACATGCTATACTATGACATCAAAAACCGACAAAAATGACACATGCTACACTATGACGTCAAAAATGACACATGCTATACTATGACGTCAAAAAACGACAAAAATGACACATGCTATACTATGACGTCAAAAAGCGACAAAAATGACACATGCTATACTATGACATCAAAAATGACATGCTAAACTATGACGTCAAAAAGCGACAAAAATGACACATGCTATACTATGACGTCAAAAAAAGACAAAAATGACACATGCTACACTATGACGTCAAAAAACGACAAAATTGACACATGCTACACTATGACGTCAAAAAACGACGAAATTGACACATGCTATACTATGACATCAAAAAGCGACCAAAATGACACATGCTGTACTATGACGTCAAAAAAAGACAAAAATGACACATGCTACACTATGACGTCAAAAAACGACAAAAATGACTCATGCTATACTATGACGTCAAAAAACTACAAAAATGACACATGCTATACTATGACGTCAAAAAGCGACAAAAATGACACATGCTATGCTATGGCGTCAAAAAGCGACAAAAATGACACATGCTATACTGTGGCGTCAAAAAACGACAAAAATGACACATGCTATACTGTGACGTCAAAAATGACACATGCTATACTATGACATCAAAAAGCAACAAAAATGACTCATGTTATACTATGACGTCAAAAATGACACATGCTATACTATGACGTCAAAAAGCGACAAAAATGACACATGCTATACTATGACGTCAAAAAAAGACAAAAATGACACATGCTACACTATGACGTCAAAAAACGACAAAATTGACACATGCTACACTATGACGTCAAAAAACGACAAAAATGACACATGCTATACTATGACGTCAAAAAAAGACAAAAATGACACATGCTATACTATGACGTCAAAAAACGACAAAAATGACACATGCTACACTATGACGTCAAAAAACGTCAAAAATGACACATGCTATACTATGGCGTCAAAAAGCGACAAAAATGACACATGCTACACTATGGCGTCAAAAAACGTCAAAAATGACACATGCTATACTATGACGTCAAAAAGCGACAAAAATGACACATGCTATACTATGGCGTCAAAAAGCGACAAAAATGACACATGCTATACTATGGCGTCAAAAAACGTCAAAAATGACACATGCTATACTATGACATCAAAAAGCGACAAAAATGACACATGCTATACTATCGCGTCAAAAAGCGACAAAAATGACACATGCTATACTATGGCGTCAAAAAACGTCAAAAATGACACATGCTATACTATGACATCAAAAAGCGACAAAAATGAAACATGCTACACTATGACGTCAAAAATGACACATGCTATACTATGACGTCAAAAAACGACAAAAATGACACATGCTACACTATGATGTCAAAAATGACACATACTATACTATGACATCAAAAAGCGACAAAAATGACTCATGCTATACTATGGCGTCACAAAACGACAAAAATGACTCATGTTATATATGATGTCAAAAAGCGACAAAAATGACACATGCTATACTATGACGTCAAAAATGACAAAAATGACACATGCTATACTGTGACATCAAAAATGACATGCTAAACTATGACGTCAAAAAGCGACAAAAATGACACATGCTACACTATGACGTCAAAAAACGACAAAATTGACACATGCTACACTATGACGTCAAAAAACGACAAAAATGACTCATGCTATACTATGACGTCAAAAAACTACAAAAATGACTCATGTTATACTATGACGTCAAAAATGACACATGCTATACTATGACGTCAAAAAGCGACAAAAATGACACATGCTATACTATGACATCAAAAATGACATTCTAAACTATGACGTCAAAAAGCGACAAAAATGACACATGCTATACTATGACGTCAAAAAAAGACAAAAATGACACATGCTACACTATGACGTCAAAAAACGACAAAATTGACACATGCTACACTATGACGTCAAAAAACGACAAAAATGACACATGCTATACTATGACGTCAAAAAAAGACAAAAATGACACATGCTACACTATGACGTCAAAAAACGTCAAAAATGACACATGCTATACTATGGCGTCAAAAAGCGACAAAAATGACACATGCTATACTATGACGTCAAAAAAAGACAAAAATGACACATGCTACACTATGACGTCAAAAAACGTCAAAAATGACACATGCTATACTATGGCGTCAAAAAGCGACAAAAATGACACATGCTATACTGTGGCGTCAAAAAGCGACAAAAATGACACATGCTATACTATGACGTCAAAAAGCGACAAAAATGACACATGCTATACTACGGCGTCAAAAAGCGACAAAAATGACACATGCTATACTATGGCGTCAAAAAACGTCAAAAATGACACATGCTATACTATGACGTCAAAAATGACACATGCTATACTATGACATCAAAAAGCGACAAAAATGACTCATGCTATACTATGGCGTCACAAAACGACAAAAATGACTCATGTTATATATGACGTCAAAAAGCGACAAAAATGACACATGCTATACTATGACGTCAAACATGACACATGCTATACTATGACGTCAAAAATGACACATGCTATACTTTGACGTCAAAAATGACACATGCTATACTATGACGTCAAAAATGACACATGCTATACTATGACATCAAAAAGCAACAAAAATGACTAATGTTATACTATGACGTCAAAAAACGTCAAAAATGACACATGCTATACTATGACGTGAAAAAGCGACAAAAATGACACATGCTATACTATGACGTCAAAAAACGACAAAAATGACTCATGCTATACTATGACGTCAAAAAACGACAAAAATGACACATGCTATACTATGACGTAAAAAACCTCAAAAATGACACATGCTATACTATGGCGTCAAAAAGCGACAAAAATGACACATGCTATACTTTGACGTCAAAAATGACACATGCTAAACTATGACGTCAAAAAGCGAGAAAAATGACTCATGCTATACTATGGCGTCAAAAAACGACAAAAATGACACATGCTATACTATCACGTCAAAAATGACTCATGCTATACTATGACGTCAAAAGCAACAAAAATGACTCATGTTATACTATGACGTCAAAAATGACACATGCTATACTTTGACGTCAAAAATGACACATGCTATACTATCACGTCAAAAATGACTCATGCTATACTATGACGTCAAAAGCAACAAAAATGACTCATGTTATACTATGACGTCAAAAATGACACATGCTATACTATGACGTCAAAAAGCGACAAAAATGACACATGCTATACTATGACGTCAAAAAAAGACAAAAATGACACATGCTACACTATGACGTCAAAAAACGACAAAAATGACACATGCTACACTATGACGTCAAAAAACGACAAAATTGACACATGCTACACTATGACGTCAAAAAACGACAAAAATGACACATGCTATACTATGACGTCAAAAAAAGACAAAAATGACACAAGCTACACTATGACGTCAAAAAACGTCAAAAATGACACATGCTATACTATGACGTCAAAAAGCGACAAAAATGACACATGCTATACTATGGCGTCAAAAAGCGACAAAAATGACACATGCTACACTATGACGTCAAAAATGACACATGCTACACTATGACGTCAAAAAACGTCAAAAATGACACATGCTATACTATGACGTCAAAAAGCGACAAAAATGACACATGCTATACTATGGCGTCAAAAAGCGACAAAAATGACACATGCTACACTATGACGTCAAAAATGACACATGCTATACTATGACATCAAAAACCGACAAAAATGACACATGCTACACTATGACGTCAAAAATGACACATGCTATACTATGACGTCAAAAAACGACAAAAATGACACATGCTACACTACGACGTCAAAAATGACACATGCTATACTATGACATCAAAAAGCGACAAAAATGACATATGCTATACCATGGCGTCACAAAACGACAAAAATTGACACATGCTATACTATGACGTCAAAAAGCGACAAAAATGACACATGCTATACTATGACATCAAAAACCGACCAAAATGACACATGCTGTACTATGACGTCAAAAAAAGACAAAAATGACACATGCTACACTATGACGTCAAAAAACGACAAAATTGACACATGCTATACTATGACATCAAAAATGACACATGCTATACTATGACATCAAAAAGCGACAAAAATGACACATGCTATACTATGGTGTCAAAAAACGTCAAAAATGACACATGCTATACTATGACGTCAAACATGACACATGCTATACTATGACGTCAGAAATGACACATGCTATACTTTGACGTCAAAAATGACACATGCTATACTATGACGTCAAAAATGACACATGCTATACTATGACATCAAAAAGCAACAAAAATGACTAATGTTATACTATGACGTCAAAAAACGTCAAAAATGACACATGCTATACTATGACGTCAAAAAGCGACAAAAATGACACATGCTATACTATGACGTCAAAAAACGACAAAAATGACTCATGCTATACTATGACGTCAAAAAACGACAAAAATGACACATACTATACTATGACGTAAAAAACCTCAAAAATGACACATGCTATACTATGGCGTCAAAAAGCGACAAAAATGACACATGTTATACTTTGACGTCAAAAATGACACATGCTAAACTATGACGTCAAAAAGCAACAAAAATGACTCATGCTATACTATGGCGTCAAAAAACGACAAAAATGACACATGCTATACTATGACGTCAAAAATGACACATGCTATACTATGACGTGAAAAATGACACATGCTATACTTTGACGTCAAAAATGACACATGCTATACTATGACGTCAAAAGCAACAAAAATGACTCATGTTATACTATGACGTCAAAAATGACACATGCTATACTATGACGTCAAAAAGCGACAAAAATGACACATGCTATACTATGACGTCAAAAAAAGACAAAAATGACACATGCTACACTATGACGTCAAAAAACGTCAAAAATGACACATGCTATACTATGACGTCAAAAAGCGACAAAAATGACACATGCTATACTATGACGTCAAAAAACGACAAAAATGACACATGCTACACTATGACGTCAAAAATGACACATGCTATACTATGACATCAAAAAGCGACAAAAATGACACATGCTATACTATGGCGTCACAAAACAACAAAAATTGACACATGCTATACTATGACGTCAAAAATGACATGCTAAACTATGACGTCAAAAAGCGACAAAAATGACACATGCTATACTATGACATCAAAAAGCGACCAAAATGACACATGCTACACTATGACGTCAAAAAACGACAAAAATAACTCATGCTATACTATGACGTCAAAAAACTACAAAAATGACACATGCTATACTATGACGTCAAAAAACTACAAAAATGACACATGCTATACTATGACGTCAAAAAGCGACAAAAATGACACATGCTATACTATGGCGTCAAAAAACGAAAAAAATGACACATGCTATACTGTGACGTCAAAAATGACACATGCTGTACTATGACATCAAAAAGCAACAAAAATGACTCATGTTATACTATGACGTCAAAAATGACACATGCTATACTATGACGTCAAAAAGCGACAAAAATGACACATGCTATACTATGACGTCAAAAAAAGACAAAAATGACACATGCTACACTATGACGTCAAAAAACGACAAAATTGACACATGCTACACTATGACGTCAAAAAACATCAAAAATGACACATGCTACACTATGACGTCAAAAAACGACAAAAATGACACATGCTATACTATGACGTCAAAAAACGACAAAAATGACACATGCTATACTATGACGTCAAAAAAAGACAAAAATGACACATGCTATACTATGGCGTCAAAAAAAGACAAAAATGACACATGCTACACTATGACGTCAAAAAACGACAAAAATGACACATGCTATACTATGACGTCAAAAAACGACAAAAATGACACATGCTATACTATGACGTCAAAAAAAGACAAAAATGACACATGCTACACTATGACGTCAAAAAGCGACAAAAATGACACATGCTACACTATGGCGTCAAAAAACGTCAAAAATGACACATGCTATACTATGACGTCAAAAAGCGACAAAAATGACACATGCTATACTATGGCGTCAAAAAGCGACAAAAATGACACATGCTATACTATGGCGTCAAAAAACGTCAAAAATGACACATGCTATACTATGACATCAAAAAGCGACAAAAATGACACATGCTATACTATGGCGTCAAAAAGCGACAAAAATTACACATGCTATACTATGGCGTCAAAAAACGTCAAAAATGACACATGCTATACTATGACATCAAAAAGCGACAAAAATGACACATGCTACACTATGACGTCAAAAAACGACAAAAATGACACATGCTACACTATGACGTCAAAAATGACACATGCTATACTATGACATCAAAAAGCGACAAAAATGACTCATGCTATACTATGGCGTCAAAAAACGACAAAAATGACACATGCTACACTATGACGTCAAAAATGACACATGCTATACTATGACATCAAAAAGCGACAAAAACGACTCATGCTATACTATGGCGTCACAAAACGACAAAAATGACTCATGTTATATATGACGTCAAAAAGCGACAAAAATGACACATGCTATACTATGACGTCAAAAAACGACAAAAATGACACATGCTACACTATGACGTCAAAAATGACACATGCTATACTATGACATCAAAAAGCGACAAAAATGACTCATGCTATACTATGGCGTCACAAAACGACAAAAATGACTCATGTTATATATGACGTCAAAAAGCGACAAAAATGACACATGCTATACTATGACATCAAAAATGACATGCTAAACTATGACGTCAAAAAGCGACAAAAATGACACATGCTACACTATGACGTCAAAAAACGACAAAATTGACACATGCTACACTATGACGTCAAAAAACGACAAAAATGACTCATGCTATACTATGACGTCAAAAAACTACAAAAATGACTCATGTTATACTATGACGTCAAAAATGACACATGCTATACTATGACGTCAAAAAGCGACAAAAATGACACATGCTATACTATGACGTAAAAAACCTCAAAAATGACACATGCTATACTATGGCGTCAAAAAGCGACAAAAATGACACATGCTATACTTTGACGTCAAAAATGACACATGCTAAACTATGACGTCAAAAAGCGACAAAAATGACTCATGCTATACTATGGCGTCAAAAATCGACAAAAATGACACATGCTATACTATGACGTCAAAAATGACACATGCTATACTATGACGTCAAAAATGACACATGCTATACTTTGACGTCAAAAATGACACATGCTATACTATCACGTCAAAAATGACTCATGCTATACTATGACGTCAAAAGCAACAAAAATGACTCATGTTATACTATGACGTCAAAAATGACACATGCTATACTATGACGTCAAAAAGCGACAAAAATGACACATGCTATACTATGACGTCAAAAAAAGACAAAAATGACACATGCTACACTATGACGTCAAAAAACGACAAAATTGACACATGCTACACTATGACGTCAAAAAACGACAAAAATGACTAATGTTATACTATGACGTCAAAAAACGTCAAAAATGACACATGCTATACTATGACGTCAAAAAGCGACAAAAATGACACATGCTATACTATGACGTCAAAAAACGACAAAAATGACTCATGCTATACTATGACGTCAAAAAACGACAAAAATGACACATACTATACTATGACGTAAAAAACCTCAAAAATGACACATGCTATACTATGGCGTCAAAAGCAACAAAAATGACTCATGTTATACTATGATGTCAAAAATGACACATGCTATACTATGACGTCAAAAAGCGACAAAAATGACACATGCTATACTATGACGTCAAAAAAAGACAAAAATGACACATGCTACACTATGACGTCAAAAAACGACAAAATTGACACATGCTACACTATGACGTCAAAAAACGACAAAAATGACACATGCTATACTATGACGTCAAAAAAAGACAAAAATGACACATGCTACACTATGACGTCAAAAAACGTCAAAAATGACACATGCTATACTATGACGTCAAAAAGCGACAAAAATGACACATGCTATACTATGACGTCAAAAAACGACAAAAATGACACATGCTACACTATGACGTCAAAAATGACACATGCTATACTATGACATCAAAAAGCGACAAAAATGACACATGCTATACTATGGCGTCACAAAACAACAAAAATTGACACATGCTATACTATGACGTCAAAAATGACATGCTAAACTATGACGTCAAAAAGCGACAAAAATGACACATGCTATACTATGACATCAAAAAGCGACCAAAATGACACATGCTATACTATGGCGTCAAAAAGCGACAAAAATGACACATGCTATACTATGGCGTCAAAAAACGACAAAAATGACACATGCTATACTGTGACGTCAAAAATGACACATGCTGTACTATGACATCAAAAAGCAACAAAAATGACTCATGTTATACTATGACGTCAAAAATGACACATGCTATACTATGACGTCAAAAAGCGACAAAAATGACACATGCTATACTATGACGTCAAAAAAAGACAAAAATGACACATGCTACACTATGACGTCAAAAAACGACAAAATTGACACATGCTACACTATGACGTCAAAAAACGACAAAAATGACACATGCTATACTATGACGTCAAAAAAAGACAAAAATGACACATGCTACACTATGACGTCAAAAAACGTCAAAAATGACACATGCTATACTATGACGTCAAAAAAAGACAAAAATGACACATGCTACACTATGACGTCAAAAAACGACAAAAATGACACATGCTATACTATGACGTCAAAAAACGACAAAAATGACACATGCTACACTATGACGTCAAAAAACGTCAAAAATGACACATGCTATACTATGGCGTCAAAAAGCGACAAAAATGACACATGCTACACTATGGCGTCAAAAAACGTCAAAAATGACACATGCTATACTATGACGTCAAAAAGCGACAAAAATGACACATGCTATACTATGACGTCAAAAAAAGACAAAAATGACACATGCTACACTATGACGTCAAAAAACGACAAAATTGACACATGCTACACTATGACGTCAAAAAACATCAAAAATGACACATGCTACACTATGACGTCAAAAAACGACAAAAATGACACATGCTATACTATGACGTCAAAAAACGACAAAAATGACACATGCTATACTATGACGTCAAAAAAAGACAAAAATGACACATGCTATACTATGGCGTCAAAAAAAGACAAAAATGACACATGCTACACTATGACGTCAAAAAGCGACAAAAATGACACATGCTACACTATGGCGTCAAAAAACGTCAAAAATGACACATGCTATACTATGACGTCAAAAAGCGACAAAAATGACACATGCTATACTATGGCGTCAAAAAGCGACAAAAATGACACGTGCTATACTATGGCGTCAAAAAACGTCAAAAATGACACATGCTATACTATGACATCAAAAAGCGACAAAAATGACACATGCTATACTATGGCGTCAAAAAGCGACAAAAATTACACATGCTATACTATGGCGTCAAAAAACGTCAAAAATGACACATGCTATACTATGACATCAAAAAGCGACAAAAATGACACATGCTACACTATGACGTCAAAAAACGACAAAAATGACACATGCTACACTATGACGTCAAAAATGACACATGCTATACTATGACATCAAAAAGCGACAAAAATGACTCATGCTATACTATGGCGTCAAAAAACGACAAAAATGACACATGCTACACTATGACGTCAAAAATGACACATGCTATACTATGACATCAAAAAGCGACAAAAACGACTCATGCTATACTATGGCGTCACAAAACGACAAAAATGACTCATGTTATATATGACGTCAAAAAGCGACAAAAATGACACATGCTATACTATGACGTCAAAAAACGACAAAAATGACACATGCTACACTATGACGTCAAAAATGACACATGCTATACTATGACATCAAAAAGCGACAAAAATGACTCATGCTATACTATGGCGTCACAAAACGACAAAAATGACTCATGTTATATATGACGTCAAAAAGCGACAAAAATGACACATGCTATACTATGACATCAAAAATGACATGCTAAACTATGACGTCAAAAAGCGACAAAAATGACACATGCTACACTATGACGTCAAAAAACGACAAAATTGACACATGCTACACTATGACGTCAAAAAACGACAAAAATGACTCATGCTATACTATGACGTCAAAAAACTACAAAAATGACTCATGTTATACTATGACGTCAAAAATGACACATGCTATACTATGACGTCAAAAAGCGACAAAAATGACACATGCTATACTATGACGTAAAAAACCTCAAAAATGACACATGCTATACTATGGCGTCAAAAAGCGACAAAAATGACACATGCTATACTTTGACGTCAAAAATGACACATGCTAAACTACTATGACGTCAAAAAGCGACAAAAATGACTCATGCTATACTATGGCGTCAAAAATCGACAAAAATGACACATGCTATACTATGACGTCAAAAATGACACATGCTATACTATGACGTCAAAAATGACACATGCTATACTTTGACGTCAAAAATGACACATGCTATACTATCACGTCAAAAATGACTCATGCTATACTATGACGTCAAAAGCAACAAAAATGACTCATGTTATACTATGACGTCAAAAATGACACATGCTATACTATGACGTCAAAAAGCGACAAAATGACACATGCTATACTATGACGTCAAAAAAAGACAAAAATGACACATGCTACACTATGACGTCAAAAACGACAAAATTGACACATGCTACACTATGACGTCAAAAAACGACAAAAATGACACATGCTATACTATGACGTCAAAAAAAGACAAAAATGACACATGCTACACTATGACGTCAAAAAACGTCAAAATGACACATGCTATACTATGACGTCAAAAAAAGACAAAAATGACACATGCTACACTATGACGTCAAAAAACGACAAAAATGACACATGCTATACTATGACGTCAAAAAACGACAAAAATGACACATGCTACACTATGACGTCAAAAAACGTCAAAAATGACACATGCTATACTATGGCGTCAAAAAGCGACAAAAATGACACATGCTACACTATGGCGTCAAAAAACGTCAAAAATGACACATGCTATACTATGACGTCAAAAAAGCGACAAAAATGACACATGCTATACTATGACGTCAAAAAAAGACAAAAATGACACATGCTACACTATGACGTCAAAAAACGACAAAATTGACACATGCTACACTATGACGTCAAAAAACATCAAAAATGACACATGCTACACTATGACGTCAAAAAACGACAAAAATGACACATGCTATACTATGACGTCAAAAAACGACAAAAATGACACATGCTATACTATGACGTCAAAAAAAGACAAAAATGACACATGCTATACTATGGCGTCAAAAAAAGACAAAAATGACACATGCTACACTATGACGTCAAAAAGCGACAAAAATGACACATGCTACACTATGGCGTCAAAAAACGTCAAAAATGACACATGCTATACTATGACGTCAAAAAGCGACAAAAATGACACATGCTATACTATGGCGTCAAAAAGCGACAAAAATGACACATGCTATACTATGGCGTCAAAAAACGTCAAAAATGACACATGCTATACTATGACATCAAAAAGCGACAAAAATGACACATGCTATACTATGGCGTCAAAAAGCGACAAAAATTACACATGCTATACTATGGCGTCAAAAAACGTCAAAAATGACACATGCTATACTATGACATCAAAAAGCGACAAAAATGACACATGCTACACTATGACGTCAAAAAACGACAAAAATGACACATGCTACACTATGACGTCAAAAATGACACATGCTATACTATGACATCAAAAAGCGACAAAAATGACTCATGCTATACTATGGCGTCAAAAAACGACAAAAATGACACATGCTACACTATGACGTCAAAAATGACACATGCTATACTATGACATCAAAAAGCGACAAAAACGACTCATGCTATACTATGGCGTCACAAAACGACAAAAATGACTCATGTTATATATGACGTCAAAAAGCGACAAAAATGACACATGCTATACTATGACGTCAAAAAACGACAAAAATGACACATGCTACACTATGACGTCAAAAATGACACATGCTATACTATGACATCAAAAAGCGACAAAAATGACTCATGCTATACTATGGCGTCACAAAACGACAAAAATGACTCATGTTATATATGACGTCAAAAAGCGACAAAAATGACACATGCTATACTATGACATCAAAAATGACATGCTAAACTATGACGTCAAAAAGCGACAAAAATGACACATGCTACACTATGACGTCAAAAAACGACAAAATTGACACATGCTACACTATGACGTCAAAAAACGACAAAAATGACTCATGCTATACTATGACGTCAAAAAACTACAAAAATGACTCATGTTATACTATGACGTCAAAAATGACACATGCTATACTATGACGTCAAAAAGCGACAAAAATGACACATGCTATACTATGACGTAAAAAACCTCAAAAATGACACATGCTATACTATGGCGTCAAAAAGCGACAAAAATGACACATGCTATACTTTGACGTCAAAAATGACACATGCTAAACTATGACGTCAAAAAGCGACAAAAATGACTCATGCTATACTATGGCGTCAAAAATCGACAAAAATGACACATGCTATACTATGACGTCAAAAATGACACATGCTATACTATGACGTCAAAAATGACACATGCTATACTTTGACGTCAAAAATGACACATGCTATACTATCACGTCAAAAATGACTCATGCTATACTATGACGTCAAAAGCAACAAAAATGACTCATGTTATACTATGACGTCAAAAATGACACATGCTATACTATGACGTCAAAAAGCGACAAAAATGACACATGCTATACTATGACGTCAAAAAAAGACAAAAATGACACATGCTACACTATGACGTCAAAAAACGACAAAATTGACACATGCTACACTATGACGTCAAAAAACGACAAAAATGACTAATGTTATACTATGACGTCAAAAAACGTCAAAAATGACACATGCTATACTATGACGTCAAAAAGCGACAAAAATGACACATGCTATACTATGACGTCAAAAAACGACAAAAATGACTCATGCTATACTATGACGTCAAAAAACGACAAAAATGACACATACTATACTATGACGTAAAAAACCTCAAAAATGACACATGCTATACTATGGCGTCAAAAGCAACAAAAATGACTCATGTTATACTATGATGTCAAAAATGACACATGCTATACTATGACGTCAAAAAGCGACAAAAATGACACATGCTATACTATGACGTCAAAAAAAGACAAAAATGACACATGCTACACTATGACGTCAAAAAACGACAAAATTGACACATGCTACACTATGACGTCAAAAAACGACAAAAATGACACATGCTATACTATGACGTCAAAAAAAGACAAAAATGACACATGCTACACTATGACGTCAAAAAACGTCAAAAATGACACATGCTATACTATGACGTCAAAAAGCGACAAAAATGACACATGCTATACTATGACGTCAAAAAACGACAAAAATGACACATGCTACACTATGACGTCAAAAATGACACATGCTATACTATGACATCAAAAAGCGACAAAAATGACACATGCTATACTATGGCGTCACAAAACAACAAAAATTGACACATGCTATACTATGACGTCAAAAATGACATGCTAAACTATGACGTCAAAAAGCGACAAAAATGACACATGCTATACTATGACATCAAAAAGCGACCAAAATGACACATGCTATACTATGGCGTCAAAAAGCGACAAAAATGACACATGCTATACTATGGCGTCAAAAAACGACAAAAATGACACATGCTATACTGTGACGTCAAAAATGACACATGCTGTACTATGACATCAAAAAGCAACAAAAATGACTCATGTTATACTATGACGTCAAAAATGACACATGCTATACTATGACGTCAAAAAGCGACAAAAATGACACATGCTATACTATGACGTCAAAAAAAGACAAAAATGACACATGCTACACTATGACGTCAAAAAACGACAAAATTGACACATGCTACACTATGACGTCAAAAAACGACAAAAATGACACATGCTATACTATGACGTCAAAAAAAGACAAAAATGACACATGCTACACTATGACGTCAAAAAACGTCAAAAATGACACATGCTATACTATGACGTCAAAAAAAGACAAAAATGACACATGCTACACTATGACGTCAAAAAACGACAAAAATGACACATGCTATACTATGACGTCAAAAAACGACAAAAATGACACATGCTACACTATGACGTCAAAAAACGTCAAAAATGACACATGCTATACTATGGCGTCAAAAAGCGACAAAAATGACACATGCTACACTATGGCGTCAAAAAACGTCAAAAATGACACATGCTATACTATGACGTCAAAAAGCGACAAAAATGACACATGCTATACTATGGCGTCAAAAAGCGACAAAAATGACACATGCTATACTATGGCGTCAAAAAACGTCAAAAATGACACATGCTATACTATGACATCAAAAAGCGACAAAAATGACACATGCTATACTATGGCGTCAAAAAGCGACAAAAATGACACATGCTATACTATGGCGTCAAAAAACGTCAAAAATGACACATGCTATACTATGACATCAAAAAGCGACAAAAATGACACATGCTACACTATGACGTCAAAAAACGACAAAAATGACACATGCTACACTATGACGTCAAAAATGACACATGCTATACTATGACATCAAAAAGCGACAAAAATGACTCATGCTATACTATGGCGTCAAAAAACGACAAAAATGACACATGCTACACTATGACGTCAAAAATGACACATGCTATACTATGACATCAAAAAGCGACAAAAACGACTCATGCTATACTATGGCGTCACAAAACGACAAAAATGACTCATGTTATATATGACGTCAAAAAGCGACAAAAATGACACATGCTATACTATGACGTCAAAAAACGACAAAAATGACACATGCTACACTATGACGTCAAAAATGACACATGCTATACTATGACGTCAAAAATGACACATGCTATACTTTGACGTCAAAAATGACACATGCTATACTATCACGTCAAAAATGACTCATGCTATACTATGACGTCAAAAGCAACAAAAATGACTCATGTTATACTATGACGTCAAAAATGACACATGCTATACTATGACGTCAAAAAGCGACAAAAATGACACATGCTACACTATGACGTCAAAAAACGACAAAAATGACTAATGTTATACTATGACGTCAAAAAACGTCAAAAATGACACATGCTATACTATGACGTCAAAAAGCGACAAAAATGACACATGCTATACTATGACGTCAAAAAACGACAAAAATGACTCATGCTATACTATGACGTCAAAAAACGACAAAAATGACACATACTATACTATGACGTAAAAAACCTCAAAAATGACACATGCTATACTATGGCGTCAAAAGCAACAAAAATGACTCATGTTATACTATGATGTCAAAAATGACACATGCTATACTATGACGTCAAAAAGCGACAAAAATGACACATGCTATACTATGACGTCAAAAAAAGACAAAAATGACACATGCTACACTATGACGTCAAAAAACGACAAAATTGACACATGCTACACTATGACGTCAAAAAACGACAAAAATGACACATGCTATACTATGACGTCAAAAAAAGACAAAAATGACACATGCTACACTATGACGTCAAAAAACGTCAAAAATGACACATGCTATACTATGACGTCAAAAAGCGACAAAAATGACACATGCTATACTATGACGTCAAAAAACGACAAAAATGACACATGCTACACTATGACGTCAAAAATGACACATGCTATACTATGACATCAAAAAGCGACAAAAATGACACATGCTATACTATGGCGTCACAAAACAACAAAAATTGACACATGCTATACTATGACGTCAAAAATGACATGCTAAACTATGACGTCAAAAAGCGACAAAAATGACACATGCTATACTATGACATCAAAAAGCGACCAAAATGACACATGCTATACTATGGCGTCAAAAAGCGACAAAAATGACACATGCTATACTATGGCGTCAAAAAACGACAAAAATGACACATGCTATACTGTGACGTCAAAAATGACACATGCTGTACTATGACATCAAAAAGCAACAAAAATGACTCATGTTATACTATGACGTCAAAAATGACACATGCTATACTATGACGTCAAAAAGCGACAAAAATGACACATGCTATACTATGACGTCAAAAAAAGACAAAAATGACACATGCTACACTATGACGTCAAAAAACGACAAAATTGACACATGCTACACTATGACGTCAAAAAACGACAAAAATGACACATGCTATACTATGACGTCAAAAAAAGACAAAAATGACACATGCTACACTATGACGTCAAAAAACGTCAAAAATGACACATGCTATACTATGACGTCAAAAAAAGACAAAAATGACACATGCTACACTATGACGTCAAAAAACGACAAAAATGACACATGCTATACTATGACGTCAAAAAACGACAAAAATGACACATGCTACACTATGACGTCAAAAAACGTCAAAAATGACACATGCTATACTATGGCGTCAAAAAGCGACAAAAATGACACATGCTACACTATGGCGTCAAAAAACGTCAAAAATGACACATGCTATACTATGACGTCAAAAAGCGACAAAAATGACACATGCTATACTATGGCGTCAAAAAGCGACAAAAATGACACATGCTATACTATGGCGTCAAAAAACGTCAAAAATGACACATGCTATACTATGACATCAAAAAGCGACAAAAATGACACATGCTATACTATGGCGTCAAAAAGCGACAAAAATGACACATGCTATACTATGGCGTCAAAAAACGTCAAAAATGACACATGCTATACTATGACATCAAAAAGCGACAAAAATGACACATGCTACACTATGACGTCAAAAAACGACAAAAATGACACATGCTACACTATGACGTCAAAAATGACACATGCTATACTATGACATCAAAAAGCGACAAAAATGACTCATGCTATACTATGGCGTCAAAAAACGACAAAAATGACACATGCTACACTATGACGTCAAAAATGACACATGCTATACTATGACATCAAAAAGCGACAAAAACGACTCATGCTATACTATGGCGTCACAAAACGACAAAAATGACTCATGTTATATATGACGTCAAAAAGCGACAAAAATGACACATGCTATACTATGACGTCAAAAAACGACAAAAATGACACATGCTACACTATGACGTCAAAAATGACACATGCTATACTATGACATCAAAAAGCGACAAAAATGACTCATGCTATACTATGGCGTCACAAAACGACAAAAATGACTCATGTTATATATGACGTCAAAAAGCGACAAAAATGACACATGCTATACTATGACATCAAAAATGACATGCTAAACTATGACGTCAAAAAGCGACAAAAATGACACATGCTACACTATGACGTCAAAAAACGACAAAATTGACACATGCTACACTATGACGTCAAAAAACGACAAAAATGACTCATGCTATACTATGACGTCAAAAAACTACAAAAATGACTCATGTTATACTATGACGTCAAAAATGACACATGCTATACTATGACGTCAAAAAGCGACAAAAATGACACATGCTATACTATGACGTAAAAAACCTCAAAAATGACACATGCTATACTATGGCGTCAAAAAGCGACAAAAATGACACATGCTATACTTTGACGTCAAAAATGACACATGCTAAACTATGACGTCAAAAAGCGACAAAAATGACTCATGCTATACTATGGCGTCAAAAAACGACAAAAATGACACATGCTATACTATGACGTCAAAAATGACACATGCTATACTATGACGTCAAAAATGACACATGCTATACTTTGACGTCAAAAATGACACATGCTATACTATCACGTCAAAAATGACTCATGCTATACTATGACGTCAAAAGCAACAAAAATGACTCATGTTATACTATGACGTCAAAAATGACACATGCTATACTATGACGTCAAAAAGCGACAAAAATGACACATGCTATACTATGACGTCAAAAAAAGACAAAAATGACACATGCTACACTATGACGTCAAAAAACGACAAAATTGACACATGCTACACTATGACGTCAAAAAACGACAAAAATGACACATGCTATACTATGACGTCAAAAAGCGACAAAAATGACACATGCTATACTATGGCGTCAAAAAGCGACAAAAATGACACATGCTACACTATGACGTCAAAAATGACACATGCTATACTATGACATCAAAAAGCGACAAAAATGACACATGCTACACTATGACGTCAAAAATGACACATGCTATACTATGACGTCAAAAAACGACAAAAATGACTTATGCTACACTATGACGTCAAAAATGACACATGCTATACTATGACATCAAAAAGCGACAAAAATGACACATGCTATACTATGGCGTCACAAAACAACAAAAATTGACACATGCTATACTATGACGTCAAAAATGACATGCTAAACTATGACGTCAAAAAGCGACAAAAATGACACATGCTATACTATGACATCAAAAAGCGACCAAAATGACACATGCTGTACTATGACGTCAAAAAAAGACAAAAATGACACATGCTACACTATGACGTCAAAAAACGACAAAAATGACTCATGCTATACTATGACGTCAAAAAACTACAAAAATGACACATGCTATACTATGACGTCAAAAAGCGACAAAAATGACACATGCTATACTATGGCGTCAAAAAGCGACAAAAATGACACATGCTATACTATGGCGTCAAAAAACGACAAAAATGACACATGCTATACTGTGACGTCAAAAATGACACATGCTATACTATGACATCAAAAAGCAACAAAAATGACTCATGTTATACTATGACGTCAAAAATGACACATGCTATACTATGACGTCAAAAAGCGACAAAAATGACACATGCTATACTATGACGTCAAAAAAAGACAAAAATGACACATGCTACACTATGACGTCAAAAAACGACAAAATTGACACATGCTACACTATGACGTCAAAAAACGACAAAAATGACACATGCTATACTATGACGTCAAAAAACGACAAAAATGACACATGCTACACTATGACGTCAAAAAACGACAAAATTGACACATGCTATACTATGACGTCAAAAAAAGACAAAAATGACACATGCTACACTATGACGTCAAAAAACGTCAAAAATGACACATGCTATACTATGACGTCAAAAAAAGACAAAAATGACACATGCTACACTATGACGTCAAAAAACGACAAAAATGACACATGCTATACTATGACGTCAAAAAACGACAAAAATGACACATGCTACACTATGACGTCAAAAAACGTCAAAAATGACACATGCTATACTATGGCGTCAAAAAGCGACAAAAATGACACATGCTACACTATGGCGTCAAAAAACGTCAAAAATGACACATGCTATACTATGACGTAAAAAAGCGACAAAAATGACACATGCTATACTATGGCGTCAAAAAGCGACAAAAATGACACATGCTATACTATGGCGTCAAAAAACGTCAAAAATGACACATGCTATACTATGACATCAAAAAGCGACAAAAATGACACATGCTATACTATGGCGTCAAAAAGCGACAAAAATGACACATGCTATACTATGGCGTCAAAAAACGTCAAAAATGACACATGCTATACTATGACATCAAAAAGCGACAAAAATGACACATGCTACACTATGACGTCAAAAAACGACAAAAATGACACATGCTACACTATGACGTCAAAAATGACACATGCTATACTATGACATCAAAAAGCGACAAAAATGACTCATGCTATACTATGGCGTCAAAAAACGACAAAAATGACACATGCTACACTATGACGTCAAAAATGACACATGCTATACTATGACATCAAAAAGCGACAAAAATGACTCATGCTATACTATGGCGTCACAAAACGACAAAAATGACTCATGTTATATATGACGTCAAAAAGCGACAAAAATGACACATGCTATACTATGACGTCAAAAAACGACAAAAATGACACATGCTACACTATGACGTCAAAAATGACACATGCTATACTATGACATCAAAAAGCGACAAAAATGACTCATGCTATACTATGGCGTCACAAAACGACAAAAATGACTCATGTTATATATGACGTCAAAAAGCGACAAAAATGACACATGCTATACTATGACGTCAAAAATGACAAAAATGACACATGCTATACTATGACATCAAAAATGACATGCTAAACTATGACGTCAAAAAGCGACAAAAATGACACATGCTACACTATGACGTCAAAAAACGACAAAATTGACACATGCTACACTATGACGTCAAAAAGCGACAAAAATGACACATGCTATACTATGACGTCAAAAAAAGACAAAAATGACACATGCTACACTATGACGTCAAAAAACGACACAATTGACACATGCTACACTATGACGTCAAAAAACGACAAAAATGACACATGCTATACTATGACGTCAAAAAAAGACAAAAATGACACATGCTACACTATGACGTCAAAAAACGTCAAAAATGACACATGCTATACTATGGCGTCAAAAAGCGACAAAAATGACACATGCTATACTATGACGTCAAAAAAAGACAAAAATGACACATGCTACACTATGACGTCAAAAAACGTCAAAAATGACACATGCTATACTATGGCGTCAAAAAGCGACAAAAATGACACATGCTATACTATGGCGTCAAAAAGCGACAAAAATGACACATGCTATACTATGACGTCAAAAAGCGACAAAAATGACACATGCTATACTATGGCGTCAAAAAGCGACAAAAATGACACATGCTATACTATGGCGTCAAAAAACGTCAAAAATGACACATGCTATACTATGACATCAAAAAGCGACAAAAATGACACATGCTACACTATGACGTCAAAAATGACACATGCTATACTATGACGTCAAAAAACGACAAAAATGACACATGCTACACTATGACGTCAAAAATGACACATGCTATACTATGACATCAAAAAGCGACAAAAATGACTCATGCTATACTATGGCGTCACAAAACGACAAAAATGACTCATGTTATATATGACGTCAAAAAGCGACAAAAATGACACATGCTATACTATGACGTCAAACATGACACATGCTATACTATGACGTCAAAAATGACACATGCTATACTTTGACGTCAAAAATGACACATGCTATACTATGACGTCAAAAATGACACATGCTATACTATGACATCAAAAAGCAACAAAAATGACTAATGTTATACTATGACGTCAAAAAACGTCAAAAATGACACATGCTATACTATGACGTCAAAAAGCGACAAAAATGACACATGCTATACTATGACGTCAAAAAACGACAAAAATGACTCATGCTATTCTATGACGTCAAAAAACGACAAAAATGACACATGCTATACTATGACGTAAAAAACCTCAAAAATGACACATGCTATACTATGGCGTCAAAAAGCGACAAAAATGACACATGCTATACTTTGACGTCAAAAATGACACATGCTAAACTATGACGTCAAAAAGCGACAAAAATGACTCATGCTATACTATGGCGTCAAAAAACGACAAAAATGACACATGCTATACTATGACGTCAAAAATGACACATGCTATACTATCACGTCAAAAATGACTCATGCTATACTATGACGTCAAAAGCAACAAAAATGACTCATGTTATA
>JAXBVF010000091.1:0-43734 GCA_036418095.1 Xiphophorus birchmanni
GTGGGAAGTTTGTCGTGAGTTCAAGCTGGCCCTGAATGGCAAACTTCTGGATGAACTGATGGAGTACTGCGATGTAGACAAAGATGGATTCCTCAACCTCGTGGAATTTGCTAATTTTCTAACATATAAGGACATGATGCCCATCCGCGGTCAGTGAAAGAAGACTTAGGCTCAGCTTTAAACCACATACCACCTCTCATTATGTCCCTTACACAGAGTTAAAAATGTATTTTCTCAACTCTGATTCAGTTTTAAGTTTCTGGTGTTGTTTCTTGTCTCCTGCAGAGAATCATTTCGGATTACCGCCAATCAGTATGAACGACAAGATATCATCAGATTTATCTAAATTTATTCCCTCGCTGGCCTTGTTTGGGCCTGATGACATGGAGCCAGTGAAGCCAGGCAGCTCAAAGAATATTATCAGGACCATCAGGAAACACAAACCAGATTCAGACCTCGTATCCTCCACCAGTGATGAGATGCCCACACCTAGTGAGTCCAGAGCAGGGCTTTTGGTTTGACCGATACTGTGTATTTACTCTAGATTATCTACAAAGTGCTAATTTAATTATTAGTCATTGATTTAACCAAAGTTTTAATAGTAGTAGATAGGACTAAGCAATAAATCAATAAGAATATATATTGCTATAGAGACATAATACAAATAGATAATAATAAAGTTTGATAGAATTTTCAATAATTTCACTGAATTTATCCAGAACTGCACAGCATTCTGGGAGATGTAGGCAGAGGAAAAGGCTTTAGCCGCTCAGCCTCTCACAACTAGCTGACAAGCAAGATTAGTTTGATGAGCAAGCGCCACTAACTCTTTGGTTGCCTAGCAACCACTTGCTCATTCTTTGGTTGCCTAGCAACAACCTGTTGAGTTAACTTGCGCAGCAGCAGTTTAAGGTCCCACCACCATGCCTCAAAACTGCTTTAAAATAAAAAACAGCAGAGTGAAAACTGTGGAGGCCACATTGCCAGTTTGTCAGCATTTCAGATATTTAAAACAAAAAATTAATTAATAATCATTAACATCGACTGATATGAAACCCTAAAATGGAGTAAGAGAATACTAATTATATTTTACACTCCCAACTAACACAAAAAACAGCCATCACACTATTTGTTTATCACTGGATGAGGCAAAGGCTGAACTAAACAAACCAACTTCATGTTGACCTAATTTTAATTCTATTTGCGGATTCCATAACTGATCAGTTTCCTTGTTTGAATCATTTCCTTTTCAGGTGGTCGCACCTACGGGATCCCATCCATACGCTACGACCTTCTACCTCCACTCATCAGACGAATCAGCGACAGAACGGACTACGGGGATTTAGCCACACTTCCAGAGCTCCTGCATCCATCAGTGCCTGATCTCCATGGAGTTGACGCGAAACATTACTTCGGTCCTCGAACCAAGCAGGAGGTGAGCCGCAAACACAAAGTCGTTTTTTGCTTTTGCTCAATTACATTTACTTCATCTTGCGGTACTTTTTGACTCCTTTTAACCTCTCCGTCACAGATTGAGGAGATTTTCAGAAATATCGGTGTGAACATTTCTGACGAGACATTTGAGGAGGCCTGGAAGCTGGCGGCCATGAAGAAACCCAGCGGGGAAGTTTGTGTCGAGCTTTTCCGTCAGACACTAAAGGAACTACATGCAATTTAAAATTATTCATAATTAGGCCCGAGCAGCTAAGCGCTGCGAAGGCCTATTGTAATCATAGCGTTTCTTCTTTTTATTATTAGGCCCGAGCAGCTAAGCGCTGCGAAGGCCTATTGTAATCGTACTGTTTATTGTTATGATTCTGTCACCATAAGGAGGTGGCTTTTTGGAGGCTTTATCATATTCAAAAACTCACCAAACTTGGCATATGCGTTTGGCTCTAAATTCCACAGTTTCAAGCCAAACTGCACCAAACTCACTAGGATCGATCCTTATCCACACCCCAACAGGAATCCATAACAGTCATTAGTGGGTGTGGCCTAATTTCTCAACAGCGCCCCCTAGAAGTTTTTAAATGACCAGCCCCAAGCCGTGCTTTAACCCTGAATTATGAAACTTGGTACACATGTGTATCTTGTCAGGACCTACAAAAAAGTCTGGACCATGGAGCCATGGTCCAAACCCAACAGGAAGTCGGCCATTTTGGATCAAAGACGCCAATTCTTATTTTTTATAGATGTATCTGATCAAATCTGTCCTACAGCTTTTGAGATACAGACTTCAAAATCACTCAGGAGAGTCTTGAGATATTGAAGGTCAAAAGTTATGACAGGATTTTTCATACATCAAAGCATGTGGGCGTGGCTAAGTGTCAAACTTTGACTATTCGCCATGAAACATCAAAGTGCAATAACTTCCACACATAAGGTCACAGATGGATCACACTTTCTATGTCTCATTATAGGCCAGCCCTGATCACATTCACAGAGTCAATTGATGACATCACCTTAACCCCGCCCACTTTCAACAGGAAGTCACTTGTTTTTTCTACTGGATGCCTTACTTTACTCTTTGATTCATTTAGCTTTAAACCTCTGCCAAGTCGGGCGTGCCGTGTTGGCGTAGCGGTTGGCGCGACCCATATTTGGAGGCCTTCAGTCCTCCACGCGGCCGTCGCGGGTTCGACTCCCGGACCCGACGACATTTGCCGCATGTCTTCCCCCCTCTTCTTTCCCGTTTCCTGTCAGCCTACTATCATTTAAGGGACACTACAGCCAGGGGGGTTTTTTTTTACCCCTGGAGGGGTAAAAAAAACAAAATAAAAAACAAAAAACCTGTGCCTAGTCACATACAATGACATGATGATGAATTCTGTCAATGCTGGTTGCTGGCTGAACCATGTGGGCGTGGCCGAATGGCAAATTTCAATCCCTAGCCGTTTGCATACTATCGTCTCTAAATCACACATGCATCATCCGATTTGCACCAAACTTGCTCGGATTGACTCATGTGAATCTCTACAGAGCCCAACAGCATCACATTGTAATTTGACTCCACTGCGCCCCCTTGGTTAATCCATCAGCTATATCTCCTTATCTCCTCTGGCCAATCTGCACCAGATTTTTCGTGCGTCGTCAGGGAGTGCTGCCGAACGCATCGATGCGTATCCCCTGGCGGACAGATGCGGGAACTGTGCAGATGCGGTGAATGGAGTGCGGCGTCGCCAGAGCTCCCGCGGTCACCAGGAGGCCGGAGCAGCGCTGAACTGCGAGGGCCGCCTAAAGCCGCTTGCGGCTTTAATTACATGTTGCTATTTTTAAAATCTCTTCTACTTCTTTTCCATTCAACAATATCTGTAAATTTAAATAAAAAGAAAAGAACACAAATACTTGTGGAAAAAAAACTATCCCCCGCCCACGCAACAGACTTCTTGTGGCTTTGATGCGAAGTTGTGATGTCACTCATCCTCTCTGTGACATCACTGGTGACTGTCTCTGTATTCCCAGATTCCACAAAGAAATTCATTTGCAGTTTTAGGTTCGACACAGAGACATACAGTAAATATGGCAGAGAAGGATTTCTTTTCATCAGACATAAAAGCCCCTGCAATGGGAGAAAATGATTTCCTGTTGACATCAATAGGCATTTTAGAGAAGAGTTGCTGGAAGTTTGAGCGTGAAAACGAGCAGCTTAAACAGATGGTGGCAACGTTAATGAGAAAAATCGAGCGCATCCAACGTAGCCAGAACACCAGCAATGGGAGAAGCTGGCAAACAGAAAACGAGATGCTGGTAAATCGCAATAAATATTATAAAGAACAATTTAGGCAACTGAATTTAGATTTGGAGAAAAAAAGACATACAGCAGAACGATTGAAAACTGATTATGAGGCCACATCGAGAACCAATGTGCTGCTGGAACGGACATGTAAGACCATAAAAGAAAATGCGGAGCACACGTTGCGCGAGAAGACCCAACAAATTGAATGGATTGAAGCTGAAAACAATGAACTGAACAAGGAAATCGTTGTTTTGAAAGTAAAACTCGACCGAATTAAATCTAATATGGAAAAAGGCGACCCCCAAAAGGATGTCACGCGAAGTGAAGAAACCCTGTTGCTGGTAGAGACACCAGCAACCACAATCTTTCAGAAAATTGGGCGTACGTTTAATGCCATGTATGAATCCGGATCATTACGAAATTGGTTGCCGTCTTGGATTTTTTAATTTGAATTTATGTGAACAGTTGACCACAGCTGCAAGGCACACTCAACAATGACAACCTTGACGTTCTGGTTCTGATGAACCAAAATAAACCCAAATATTTAATGTTGTCTAAGAGAAATTAAGTAATTTGACTCCCCCTGGGTTTATCCATCAGCTATGATATAGCTGAGATATCATATCTCCTCACTGCATCAATGGATCTCCACCAGATCTTTGGTGCCTCGTCGGATTGCGCTGCCGAACGCATCGGTTCGTATCGCCAGGAGGACGGAGCGGCGCTGAGCTGGGAGGGCCGCTCGAGGCTGCTTGCAGCTTTAATTTAAGATTATTTTAGTTGAATGTGTGGCATTCCCAATATTTAGGGTTTAAATAGTTTTAAAAATGTGGTACAACACAATTTCTATTAATTGTTGAAATAAGAAGAATATTACATTAGTCTCTGTGCAATTCATCAATGCTGCCAGCAGAAAAAAGAAAAAAAAAACCTTAGCATAATGCAGCCACCATCATGCTTGACAGATGATAGCATGTTTTTAGGTTTGAAACCTTCGTCTTTCCTTGTCTTTTATTTATTTTTTTAGTAAGTATATGCATTTCAGAAATTTGAAACTAAAAGTGCAGCTCATCTCATTACACATTACTCATTACACACAGTGTTATATTTTGTGTTTGTGTCTGTATTTTTGATGATTATGACACAGATTCTGAAAACCCCAAAGTACATTTCTCAGAAAAGTACACTAAAAAAAGAGAATGGAGCCCCAACTTTAAAAGATAATAATTTAATTTGCTGCATGCAATCGGATCTATTTACGTTTGTTTACATGACAACTTGATTACTTGTATAAATTTTTTAAAAGTTGGATCACTTGGTTTTTTTCAATGTATAACGTAGACCAGGGGTCGGCAACCTTTTCTATTCAAAGAGCCATTTGGGACCGCCTCCCAATAAAAAGAAAGCACTTGGAGCCACAACCCATTTTGACGTCATATATATAAAACCTATATGCTATGTACAAAAATCGATACTATGTTGCGTTTATGAAATCAACGAACTGCTGCAGAGACCACAAAATTTTATTTCTGCATGTAACAAAACGCATTTTACACTTTGTACACTTACGCTTCAGCCTTCCGCATCAGCTCCGAAACGGCCTTTTTTCTCTCCTCTCCCTCGGGATATTTTTTAGCAAAGACAGAGTGTTTGCTCTTGAAATGTCTTTCAACATTTGACTTCTTGTTGTTTGCCAGTCTTTCCCCACATATTAAGCAGACAGGTGAACCAGTTTCATCAGCGGTGAAAGCAAAATGATCTGTCCACGTAGCATTAAATGTTCTGCCATCTTCAGAATGTTTCCTTTTCTTGGATTTATTCATGATGTATCTTCCAGGCAAGGATCAAAAAGTAAATAAATCAGTGCGCTAAAAAAACGCGGTCTGCCAGACATGTGGGGTTCGCCAGGAATGCCTGTCGCACATCGGCGGACATGACGTATATTTTGGGTGCTAAAAATGTTCAAAACTTTTGTTTTAATGTTACAAGTTTACCATAATCCTCAGATTTAAAAATGTATTTTAAAATGATTTTAATTTATAATTTTTTAATGATTTAATTTTAATAAAATATTCTATTTCCCAAAGTCACTGGGAGCCACAACAGAAGGATGAAAGAGCCACACGTGGCTCCGGAGCCATTGGTTGCCGACCCCTGACGTAGACCAACAAAAATGGATTTTTAATTCAATAATTTTTGTGTTATTCTTTAAAGATTTATAGAGAACACATTTTGACATTATATTAGCCAACATTAAACTGAGTGAGACAGATTAATCCCATTAGAAGGGTTGGATTAATTAAATTAATGACGCTGGCTGGCACCCAGCAGCGACTAATCTAAACGAAAAAAAAAACATTTAACAGTTAGAAACTACGAGAAACCGTCAGCTTTTGTGTGCTTCAGTGATTCACAGGTGTGCTAAATTCTTTCGAGTCTTGACATGAGCCGGGCCAGCAACACTCATTTAATCTCATTACGACTCGACGAGAGATTCAGCTGGAACCAAAAAATAAAAAACCCACGCAAACTTCCAGACATAGAAAAATTAGACTAATCCTCCATGTCTGCCGCTACAAATGAATGAAGGAGCTGTTAATGACAGCAACCTTTCTGTTTCCCAGGGCAGGTTTTTGTTTTAATTAATAATGCAGGAGCCAGTTGGAAGAATGCAATGAGACACAGTATTCAGAAACAGGTGACACATTTCTAATATAATTTAACAGCCAAAGAGGAGAATTCGTTGTTCATCAACCATCAGATGAAATAGAGATTGGAATATTTTCTTAGGCCTAAATTTTCTCTCTCGCAAAAAAAATTACATTTTAAAATTTTATAGCACCGTAGCATCATAAAAAAACAGTACAGATGTTAAAAAAGATGCATTTATTGGCTGATAAGGTATTTGATGGCCAACCCACAAGTTAGAATTGATTATGCGATCATGTAGCATCCAGATGAATCAATCAATTTAGATAATTGAACAAACATCCATTTACAGGATCCCAGGAAAAGATGGCGTATTTTTATAGGACTGACCTTTTGAAAGAAGCTAGTTATAAACGTTTTGAAGATGACCAGTAAAAATGTAACAAAAACTTACACAGAACAGAAGAAGTTTTGTTTTTTACTTTTGAAAATCTGGAGGAAGTTGAGACTAAAAAGTATGCGGTTTTTAAAATTCCCAGCAGGACTAGAATGAATCAAAGCAATACTGTGTTTCTGATTACAGAATAACATTAAAATATAATGTAAAGCTAAGAAAGTCTAAATTTTCCCTTTAAAAACTTGAATTAAATCACTCACTTTTAAATTAAATGACTGAAATAATTTTTCATGATATTTGACTGAAGTTCAAGTTTCCAGATGACTCAGCAGTAGTTATATTGATGTCTGCATTACAAGCAGGGAGTTTAAAAACCTGTAGACAAAAGAAAAGCACAAAATTAAAGGAAAAAGAGATGTTGAGAGTTCAAGAAGAAAAACTACAGCTTTCACTTCATGAGAGGAAAAGCTGTGGAGATGATGTCTGCAGGTCTCCAGTGCCCTCAAGTGGGCAACCAGCGTCACCAATAAATGCTAAATCCTCCTATTTTGAGACTTTTTAGCTAACGTTTGGTGAAAGAACACACATCCTAACACCATTCAACAGAAGTATTCTTCAACATGCATCTGGTCAGAAAATCAACAACAGCAACTTCTCTTCTTTGAAAGACAACGTTTAAGATATGTTGCAACTGTCTAATAGAGGAAAGTGCAATTTAAAATATGCTTTATATATTTTAAATGGCAGAAACATTCTGCTATATGTGTACGGAAAAGGATTAGGGCCACCAAAAAAAAAAGTTCTGACTTTAAACTCTGAATTCTGAGATTAAAGTCAGAACTCTTTTTTTTTTTGGTGGCCCTGATCCTCTTCCGTAATATGTGTTACAAGGTTTTATTTGAACAATATTATGGATGTGAAGTTTGAATAAATTTGTTTTATTTGTTCTTTGAATGTATTTTGTTTAGTCAGGAAGTTGTTTCTCCTGACATTTACTGCTGTTGCTAGTTCTGTTACGCTGCTCTTGACGGTTGGTGGTTACCGTAGCAACCAGCAACTGACAGCTCCGCCCCCTTTTTCTGTTGTCATTCTGTAGCTGTATTAGGATCATCTGTGTTTTCTTTACAAAATATTACATTTTAACACATATTTAATCATATGCAGTGTTTTAGTAGAAGTGTAAAAATAAAGCTCAGGAGTGGCATATTCAGTTTAGATCAAGCACTTTATTTAAACAAAATAATAAAACTCAGTCGTCCCGAGTCACATTCTAGACTTTGGAGTAAAAAAGAGAAAGTTGATTTTGTCAGTTTATGGCTCAACAGGTTGTTTTGGGGATTGCATACTTAATTATCTGATGAAATGTCAAATGGGTTTCTGTTGGTAAAGTCATGAAAAAAAGAACAACTAACTTAAAGGAGTGGAGGTGAAGCTGCTTGTGGCAACATTTAGTTCTGGAGCGTTGAAGGCATCAAGGGAATAATTCAAGTGGGAAATGGGCTTGCTTACAGCAGGCTCACCCATGTTCAATGCTTAGCTTTGCATATAAGAACGTAAAAGTACACAGTCTTAAACAGGTCTTAAAATAAGGTAAAAGCAACAACAGACAAACAAAATGTACATTTTCAGAGCAATATTTGCAGATGCAGTGTCTGTCCCATTACACCAGCTTGGTTGTTTCCTTTGAGAGTCATTTTTACCCTTAGACCAGCTAAATCATGAGTGTCCAAAGTGCAGCCCAGGGTCCATCTATATCTAGTACTTGATATAAATGGAGACTTTCTTTCTTTAATTAGGACAAAATTATCACAAACAAGTAAAATGTAGGATACAGTACAGAGGATTTGCTTTCTGCATTCTCTTCAAGCACCAGAGACTTTTACTCAAAAGTGAATTTTGCTTCACCCAAATCTGCTTTTAATTAATTTAATAAACTCGGCTAAATACAAAAAGAGTGACCCACATCGTGCCGTTTTACAGCACAGTCAAGTAACTATATTATTTCCAGTTTTATGAAGATGCTGTATGTTTCACAAACAACTTAAAGGAAATTTGACTTTGCATCATAGTCGTATCTTAAAATTCAAGGATTTCTCAACCATGCAATGGATGGGTCAGAGTAATAACACTCAATAACATTATAACATGACATAACGCTTTATAAAAGTAGATTTTACATAATAGCTCTCACTTAAAGATTTTTAAAATTCTTTTGTTGAAAACTAAAGTCAATTTGAGACCTTTTAGAACCCTTCCCAGTTTCATTTCCAAAATCTACATGTTCAGGTTTTATATTTCTTACCGTAGTTTCAATATTAATGCTTCCATTTGCAAGTATATTTGTTGTTAAGTATATTTGTTGTTACACTTGAATTTTCCAACAGTTTTTTTTAACAATAAAGGATTTTCTATTTTATTATCTGTCATTGATTATGTTTTTCCAAGATTTTCAGCATTTGGAAGAATGATGCAATACGTCTAAAATTGTTCATTTGAGGTTGTATTTACCCAAATTTTAAAACAATTTGAAGATGTTTCTATGTCCTGATATGTAAAACCTTACATATTTTTCCATCATACTGCTGAGTCTTTTCTCCCATGACTGAAATCTGCATCATGTGTGTTGTTTCAAACCATTTAAATCCAGCAGTCAGTTCTCCAGATTAATCCTGACGTTGTTGCAAAGTGAATTCACTCGACCATTTTCCAGTGCCAGTGCCAGACGGTTGTTACCATCCAATCAGGAGACGTCCCTGGTTTTAGCTCTCCGTGGAATCTGTGGATATGGAGACAAACATGTTTTTTTTTAAAAAGAGCAAAAACTGGTTTATATTCATTTGTTTATTGAAATTCCAAAAGAAAACTCTAAAAACTTGAGCTTCACCTGATTCAAATTCTGTAATAAAAAAAAACAAACTCCTGTTAAGTAAATTTATTTGCACCTTTTAATGTATATCTAATATTTACTTCAAAAATGTTAGCAGTATAAAGTAACAAACATAACAGGAAGTACAAGAGACACATAACTTTTGTAACCACAGTAATCTTAACATGTTCGAAACGGAGTAATAAGAAGAGAAAAACTTATGAACTGCATTTTTTTTAACTGAATTACTGAAATAAAGTAAGTGATGGTATTCTAATTTCCTGAGATGCACCTGTATTTATTTATTTCATTTGTTTTAGTTTCCACCTAGGAAACTAAAACCCATTGAACACACCGTAAAGGGCTGTCTACAAGAGATTTCATATGTAAGTTTGGATTTTTTTTATACAGAGATCAAGCTGTGTGAGTCAGTTTGTGTGCCTGTGTGTGTGTTTCTCTAGTTTAATTTCAGCTTAATTTAACTCCAATTTCCTGCAATTTTATCTACATGCTCCCGCAAGTTCAGATTTTAACAAATAAGATTAGCTACCATGACTATGCATATGATATGTAACTCGACATTGCAATGTCACCAAGTGACTCTGCACCCATTGAAATATTCGACAAATGAATGCGTGAATGTGTCACAACTTTCTTCAGCTGAACAGAAACAAAAATAAAGTAATTATCTTTGGACCTAAAGAGTCAAAAGTCATCGCCCTACTGATCAGGGCCAAAATCTGGGTGTAGTGATGGACTCAGACCTGAACCTTCAAAAAAGACAGTTATAAAGTCAGCCTTCTGTCACCTGAAGAACATTAATTGAAGGACCAATGTCCCAACCAAAAAACTCACTAAGACAGCTGCAACTTATCCATGATGCTCACTAAAACTAAGAAAGTAGGGAAAGAACTTAGACTGGATCAGAGAATAGACTGTAAAATACATTTGCTTTTTTATAAGTCACTGAACGGTTTAGCACCAAAATACATTAAAGATCTGCTGTTGACGTATCAACGTTTCAGATCACTCAGAATCAGAACCAAACATGGAGAAACAACATACAGTTTTTATGTTTCTCTAATCTGGAATAAACTTCCAGAAAGCTGCAAAACTGCTGAAACATTGAGTTCCTTTAGATCACATGTGTCAAACTCAAGGTCAAATCCGGCCCGCCATAGCTTTTTATGTGGCCCTCTAGATTCTCAACTAAACACCAAGTGTGGTTAAATATTATATTATCACTCAAATCAATGCAGTTTTGATCTGTTTACTGCCAAACTATATCAATCAGTCCCTCCAGTTTCATGTGAATTATCATGGAAATTCACTCAAAATCAACAAATCCTTACACTTTCTGCGCTAGTACGTAATTGGGAGTTTATTGCAGATTTTTCTTAAAAATTGTCAAAAACTTTCTTACTTTTACTAAACAGCTGCCTCAGCTTTAGTTGATGTCTGATTATAGTCCATGATTTGTACAGCGAGTAATAAAAAAACATAGCAAATATTTCCAAATTCGTGTCAGAAATACTTTGATTTTTAGTGCAATAAATCACAAAAGCAATTGTGAAATCCTGGAGGGACTGAAAAGATGTTCAACATTATTTAATTTTAAGAATTTGTTAATATTTCAATACAATACAATACATTCTGGCACAACCGGCCCTTTAAAATCCTCAACTTGCCTGCTATGCTCCTGCCTGTTTCCTTCTGTGTTGTGTGCCATTATCTTATTTGTTCTTTTGTCGTTATTAACTGCATAACTTACCAGATCTGTGCAGACATTTGCATCAAGTTTACCTGCAATATACTAAGACAGAGGATCATAATCTGAGACACACTTATTCATGTTTTTTTATGGTGTGACATTATACTTTTCAACAACCAGCCCCCGACCCCGCCGCTTGTAAAGCACTTCCGCAGCACCGTACGGGCAGGACCACGAGGGATCAGACGGCCCTTATGGAGGGTGACAGACCCAGAGGTTATCAACGTCATGGTTCATGGCATCAGAACCAACTCAACCGACTCTGTGAGAAAAGCACAAAACCTTACACTGCAAAAACACAAAATCTTACCAAGTATTTTTTTGTCTAGTTTCTTCTGCAAATATCTTAGCCCACTTGAATAGTGTATATATAACTTTTACAAAAGAAATATGAGTTTGTTATAAGTCAATAATTCCTTAACATTGATGGAAAAAGTACTCGTTCCTGGTAGATTATTTCACTTATAACAAGGGGAAAATGTCTTGTTATAAGTTAAATAATCTGCCAACGGATCTAGTACTTTTTCCATCAATGTTAAGGAATTATTGACTTAAAACAAACTCATATTTCTTGCAGAAAAGTTACTTGTAAGTTAGTTTTATCTTATTTCAAGTGTTCTAAGATATTTTCACTGTAAAGTAGACAAAAATTACTTTGTAAGATTGTGTGTTTTTTGTGGTTTCCTGGGTTAACTTGCACCATGTGTCATAATTTACACATTTATTAGGTACAATACCTCACAGGGATCCTTCACAGTCTAGAAAAGGATGGAAACTAAATTTTAGGTTAAGAAAAATGTGCAGAAATCAATTTTGTTTTGGAATTTCTAAATTTCTCATGATTAGGCCTCTTACAGATCCTATTACTCTGTCAAGTTTGGTAACCCATAAATATTTAATCCAGAATTAATATTTAATTTCAGAAAAAATATGCTGCCAGTTTTGATCACACTAAATGTCTTTCATTTACTGATAGTAAGGTTTGTTAGCGTGTGTTACATGAGAGTAGCACAGAGAAATTTAGGATCTTTGGTAAGATGTTTCTAGCTGGCACTGCAAAAATAATTAATACAATGAAACTTGGTCTTTCTGAGCTGCTTTGCAATCAGGATGTTTGTGTGATTTTTCCAGCAGGACAATGACTTGATATTTCCTCCCGATAAGTCAGTCTTCCAGCACAAGATAAATGAACTCAATGAGTCTGTTTATGCTTCGAGTAAAGTTCTGCTGGGCCAGACACCTGCCCCGTTTTCTGAGCTTCCTGACTGGATCAACCAAGGGACTACCTTTGGAGATAAAGTAGTTAGAGGTATCTCGTGTTCCCTAATGATACTTTTTGCTCCAAATCCCACAGAGCGGGTAGTAACACTTGACAAAGCATATTCTGGTTCAGTTTCACTGCTTAGTCCTTTTCTGTTCACACCTAACATCAATTAAATGAATCTGATTAAAGGGGCAGGATCACGTAAAATCAATTTGTTTGAGCTTTACATCATGTTGTAATTCTGTTCCCTGATCCAAAACATACCTAAAGTGTTGCGTTGATTCTTTAAATGGATGTTTGAGAAGTCCTTTAATCTCCATGGCAACCGTTGTTGCTGCACAAAACACCAGGGTGGACCTAGCTCCGCCTCCAAGATGCAGCTCCTCCTCAAAGCTGCAGTTTCCAAGCTTCCACCTCACAGAATCTCAAAGAATCCCCCTCTCAGTTCCTTCAGATTAGCCAGTAGCAATTAGCAAACAAATAGGAATTAATTTTCAGTGAATTGCTGGTAAAAAACAACAACAACAAAAATGTTAAAGGGTTCATAGCAAAGCACTGTTATGATGAATTCCTGAAGGCGGAGTTTCAGAAAGAGCGGGAGTTTTTAAAGCCACAGAGGCCCAAAATCAAGGCCAAATGTCAAAATTTCCCAAATTTCTGTAAAGTCATATTTGATGTTGCATTTTTGTAGCAACTGTAGTTAACTTAGTTACTTGATTGTTCTATAAAATGGCACAACATGTCTGGGAAAACACCCCATTAAATTAAAATAAAGCTAAGTTTCTCAAATTGGATGGTCCTGAGTTTTATACATTTGCATTTGTTAGCTAAAGCCACAGTTTGCATCAACTTTAGGGTCTGCCAGTGGAAATTCACCAGGAATCGGACTCAAACCAATTTAAGGATCTTAATGGAAAATAAAAGATTTTGGCAAACCTCGCCTGAGAAAGTCTTCATTCTCCTAGAGCCAGGCATTGTGGTCGACCCTTGGCTGCTTTTGGTTGCTGGAATTGTTTTTAATTAGTGAGTTTTCAACTTTGAATGTCACAAATACAAACCTATCACGTCCTTCTTTGTTTTTGGTGCTTTTCAGAAATGTATCTTTCTGGCTTAGATCACATACCGCAAAATTTTGAGTGATTTTTGCATGAACAAAAACATTTCTAAAAAGGATGTTGTGTTTCGAAGAAGTGTTTAAAAAAGCATAATTACAAATATTGTTTAAAAAAATGTTTGCATTTAAGCAAAATTGATTTAGTCTATTTCTAATTTATATGCGTAACAGAAACCTTTCATTCTCCTCAATCTGTCTCCGTAAATGTAGAAAATTAAAAATGCCAAACCACAATCTCTTCTAGTCTCTTGAAAATGTTGTGTTAGCTCTCTTAATAGCAATAATCATAGCTATTGTTGAAGTTTTGAATTTTGTCCCGCATCTCTTTCATCCAGAATATGAGATGGGTGAAGTCTTGTTCCCTCCAAAAACAGCAGAGCAGTTGGCGATAGAAGGTCAGGAAGGACAGAAAGCACTAATCTTTAGTCACTATTCTGATTTTGTTGATGAATCGTGCATATTCTGAAGTGAAACCTTTTAATAATGTCTATTTCGCTTACTGTCAGCCATGAACATTGGAAGGTTTGATTTTAGTGGCGTCCATAAAGACAAGACGTTTGGGGATCCCACACCACACTGCAACAATGGCCGTTTTACTGCCAAAATTGTTCACTGGTTAGGAGAATCACACAAGTAAGTTCTGTACCAAACTTTAGCCACAAGTGTGACCTACACAGAATTTCAGTACCTTTTTAGCTTCAGATGTTTTTCTCCATTAATATATTGTTGCAGGTTTCACAATCCAAATCCTGCTTTGAAGAGATCTGGAAACAAGGAAAAGTTGGCATTGGAAACTGGCAACACCATCTTCGTGTAGGCTTTTGTTGTTCTTTGGTTAATTTCCCTCATGTCCAACTAAAGTTCCTGATGTTTGACTTTATCCATCCACCAGTGGTGGTAGGAAGAAATGTCCTCTGCCCGTTCCACCTGACCACACATTTGGATATGTCTCTCCAATGGGTCCATATGGTAAAAAAGCCTTTCTAAATGCTACAACACAAATTGGGAAACTTCTTAGTGGGAAGCAGAGATTGGCACTTTTCTTTCCTCCACAGGAGCTGGAGATCTTCTCCACAACGCTGAGCCGGGGACGTTTCCTCGAGGTCCAGATTGGCAGCGAAGCGCGATTGGTATAGCGAGACATTTCCTCAAGAGGGTCAACTTTAACAACTTTCCCAGTCTGCTGCACGCTTTCAAATATTATGACAAGGTATGGATGAGACTAATGCAGGCAAGTATTTGAGTTTTCTATCTTATTTCGGCTCACACGTGCTGCAGAGGGAAGGTAATCTAAAATCTCACTATCACAGCCTTAGTCAATATAAGCTATAGATTTTCTTAACTGTTTATTTACCCTCTTTAATGTGTTTTTATATCTGGCATCTTGTCTTTGTTGTAGACAAAGATACATTGTTGGTTTGTCAGCTTGAAGAGTATCAAAAATTAACGATTATGATTCTTTGGGGTAGTAACTAATTACATTTACTACACTACATTTACTTGAGTAACTTTTTTGAAAAAAAATTACTTTCAGGAGTGTTCTCATTATGGTGTAATTTTTACTTTTACGTGAGTAATTTTATTATGATGTTTTATTACTCTTGCTGGAGTAAAATTTCTGGTTACTCTGCCCACCGTAACTTCACTTTCTGAAAATTTAGCTTATTTTCACCAAAAATTCACCAGAAACAGACACAAAGCCGGCAGTTTTTGTTAAAGTTTCATAAGTTTCATATTGAAAGAAGCTAATAGTAAAGTTATGACACAGTTCTGCTCATGGTGGACAATATCCAATTGTTTTCTGCTGTAATTTTGGCTCCATTATTCCACAAACTTTTAAAGAATAATTTCAGGATTCAAGAAAGTCACATAAAGTTTAGTTTGCTTTATAATGTGCTGCAATATGTATATGTATATCACGTTTAAACCCAAATATGAAAGCCATCATATTGACTTTATTCCAAACCTGCAATAACACATTCAGGCCACACATTTGGAAGCATTGTAGAGTTATTGGTTATTGTTAGGTAAAAATATCTCAGTAGAAAAGGTTTGTGGTGTTTCTTTTTGCTTTCCAGAAAGGAAGGGGCCTGATTGGTAAAGAAGATTTGTGGGAAGTTTGTCGTGAGTTCAAGCTGGCCCTGAATGGCAAACTTCTGGATGAACTGATGGAGTACTGCGATGTAGACAAAGATGGATTCCTCAACCTCGTGGAATTTGCTAATTTTCTAACATATAAGGACATGATGCCCATCCGCGGTCAGTGAAAGAAGACTTAGGCTCAGCTTTAAACCACATACCACCTCTCATTATGTCCCTTACACAGAGTTAAAAATGTATTTTCTCAACTCTGATTCAGTTTTAAGTTTCTGGTGTTGTTTCTTGTCTCCTGCAGAGAATCATTTCGGATTACCGCCAATCAGTATGAACGACAAGATATCATCAGATTTATCTAAATTTATTCCCTCGCTGGCCTTGTTTGGGCCTGATGACATGGAGCCAGTGAAGCCAGGCAGCTCAAAGAATATTATCAGGACCATCAGGAAACACAAACCAGATTCAGACCTCGTATCCTCCACCAGTGATGAGATGCCCACACCTAGTGAGTCCAGAGCAGGGCTTTTGGTTTGACCGATACTGTGTATTTACTCTAGATTATCTACAAAGTGCTAATTTAATTATTAGTCATTGATTTAACCAAAGTTTTAATAGTAGTAGATAGGACTAAGCAATAAATCAATAAGAATATATATTGCTATAGAGACATAATACAAATAGATAATAATAAAGTTTGATAGAATTTTCAATAATTTCACTGAATTTATCCAGAACTGCACAGCATTCTGGGAGATGTAGGCAGAGGAAAAGGCTTTAGCCGCTCAGCCTCTCACAACTAGCTGACAAGCAAGATTAGTTTGATGAGCAAGCGCCACTAACTCTTTGGTTGCCTAGCAACCACTTGCTCATTCTTTGGTTGCCTAGCAACAACCTGTTGAGTTAACTTGCGCAGCAGCAGTTTAAGGTCCCACCACCATGCCTCAAAACTGCTTTAAAATAAAAAACAGCAGAGTGAAAACTGTGGAGGCCACATTGCCAGTTTGTCAGCATTTCAGATATTTAAAACAAAAAATTAATTAATAATCATTAACATCGACTGATATGAAACCCTAAAATGGAGTAAGAGAATACTAATTATATTTTACACTCCCAACTAACACAAAAAACAGCCATCACACTATTTGTTTATCACTGGATGAGGCAAAGGCTGAACTAAACAAACCAACTTCATGTTGACCTAATTTTAATTCTATTTGCGGATTCCATAACTGATCAGTTTCCTTGTTTGAATCATTTCCTTTTCAGGTGGTCGCACCTACGGGATCCCATCCATACGCTACGACCTTCTACCTCCACTCATCAGACGAATCAGCGACAGAACGGACTACGGGGATTTAGCCACACTTCCAGAGCTCCTGCATCCATCAGTGCCTGATCTCCATGGAGTTGACGCGAAACATTACTTCGGTCCTCGAACCAAGCAGGAGGTGAGCCGCAAACGCAAAGTCGTTTTTTGCTTTTGCTCAATTACATTTACTTCATCTTGCGGTACTTTTTGACTCCTTTTAACCTCTCCGTCACAGATTGAGGAGATTTTCAGAAATATCGGTGTGAACATTTCTGACGAGACATTTGAGGAGGCCTGGAAGCTGGCGGCCATGAAGAAACCCAGCGGGGAAGTTTGTGTCGAGCTTTTCCGTCAGACACTAAAGGAACTACATGCAATTTAAAATTATTCATAATTAGGCCCGAGCAGTGAAGCTCTGCAAAGGCCTATTGTAATCATAGCGTTTCTTCTTTTTATTATTAGGCCCGAGCAGCTAAGCGCTGCGAAGGCCTATTGTAATCGTACTGTTTATTGTTATGATTCTGTCACCATAAGGAGGTGGCTTTTTGGAGGCTTTATCATATTCAAAAACTCACCAAACTTGGCATATGCGTTTGGCTCTAAATTCCACAGTTTCAAGCCAAACTGCACCAAACTCACTAGGATCGATCCTTATCCACACCCCAACAGGAATCTATTAACAGTCATTAGTGGGTGTGGCCTAATTTCTCAACAGCGCCCCCTAGAAGTTTTTAAATGACCAGCCCCAAGCCGTGCTTTAACCCTGAATTATGAAACTTGGTACACATGTGTATCTTGTCAGGACCTACAAAAAAGTCTGGACCATGGAGCCATGGTCCAAACCCAACAGGAAGTCGGCCATTTTGGATCAAAGACGCCAATTCTTATTTTTTATAGATGTATCTGATCAAATCTGTCCTACAGCTTTTGAGATACAGACTTCAAAATCACTCAGGAGAGTCTTGAGATATTGAAGGTCAAAAGTTATCACAGGATTTTTCATACATCAAAGTATGTGGGCGTGGCTAAGTGTCAAACTTTGACTATTCGCCATGAAACATCAAAGTGCAATAACTTCCACACATAAGGTCACAGATGGATCACACTTTCTATGTCTCATTATAGGCCAGGCCTGATCACATTCACAGAGTCAATTGATGACATCACCTTAACCCCGCCCACTTTCAACAGGAAGTCACTTGTTTTTTCTACTGGATGCCTTACTTTACTCTTTGATTCATTTAGCTTTAAACCTCTGCCAAGTCAGGCGTGCCGTGTTGGCGTAGCGGTTGGCGCGACCCATATTTGGAGGCCTTCAGTCCTCGACGCGGCCGTCGCGGGTTCGACTCCCGGACCCGACGACATTTGCCGCATGTCTTCCCCCCTCTTCTTTCCCGTTTCCTGTCAGCCTACTATCATTTAAGGGACACTAGAGGCAGGGGGGGGGGTTTTTACCCCTGGAGGGGTAAAAAAAACAAAATAAAAAACAAAAAACCTGTGCCTAGTCACATACAATGACATGATGATGAATTCTGTCAATGCTGGTTGCTGGCTGAACCATGTGGGCGTGGCCGAATGGCAAATTTCAATCCCTAGCCGTTTGCATACTATCGTCTCTAAATCACACATGCATCATCCGATTTGCACCAAACTTGTTCGGATTGACTCATGTGAATCTCTACAGAGCCCAACAGCATCACAGTGTAATTTGACTCCACTGCGCCCCCTTGGTTAATCCATCAGCTATATCTCCTTATCTCCTCTGGCCGATCTGCACCAGATTTTTCGTGCGTCGTCAGGGAGCGCTGCCGAACGCATCGATGCATATCCCCTGGCGGACAGATGCGGGAACTGTGCAGATGCGGTGGATGGAGTGCGGCGTCGCCAGAGCTCCCGCGGTCACCAGGAGGCCGGAGCAGCGCTGAACTGCGAGGGCCGCCTAACGCCGCTTGCGGCTTTAATTACATGTTGCTATTTTTAAAATCTCTTCTACTTCTTTTCCATTCAACAATATCTGTAAATTTAAATAAAAAGAAAAGAACACAAATACTTGTGAAAAAAAAACTATCCCCCGCCCACGCAACAGACTTCTTGTGGCTTTGATGCGAAGTTGTGATGTCACTCATCCTCTCTGTGACATCACTGGTGACTGTCTCTGTATTCCCAGATTCCACAAAGAAATTCATTTGCAGTTTTAGGTTCGACACAGAGACATACAGTAAATATGGCAGAGAAGGATTTCTTTTCATCAGACATAAAAGCCCCTGCAATGGGAGAAAATGATTTCCTGTTGACATCAATAGGCATTTTAGAGAAGAGTTGCTGGAAGTTTGAGCGTGAAAACGAGCAGCTTAAACAGATGGTGGCAACGTTAATGAGAAAAATCGAGCGCATCCAACGTAGCCAGAACACCAGCAATGGGAGAAGCTGGCAAACAGAAAACGAGATGCTGGTAAATCGCAATAAATATTATAAAGAACAATTTAGGCAACTGAATTTAGATTTGGAGAAAAAAAGACATACAGCAGAACGATTGAAAACTGATTATGAGGCCACATCGAGAACCAATGTGCTGCTGGAACGGACATGTAAGACCATAAAAGAAAATGCGGAGCACACGTTGCGCGAGAAGACCCAACAAATTGAATGGATTGAAGCTGAAAACAATGAACTGAACAAGGAAATCGTTGTTTTGAAAGTAAAACTCGACCGAATTAAATCTAATATGGAAAAAGGCGACCCCCAAAAGGATGTCACGCGAAGTGAAGAAACCCTGTTGCTGGTAGAGACACCAGCAACCACAATCTTTCAGAAAATTGGGCGTACGTTTAATGCCATGTATGAATCCGGATCATTACGAAATTGGTTGCCGTCTTGGATTTTTTAATTTGAATTTATGTGAACAGTTGACCACAGCTGCAAGGCACACTCAACAATGACAACCTTGACGTTCTGGTTCTGATGAACCAAAATAAACCCAAATATTTAATGTTGTCTAAGAGAAATTAAGTAATTTGACTCCCCCTGGGTTTATCCATCAGCTATGATATAGCTGAGATATCATATCTCCTCACTGCATCAATGGATCTCCACCAGATCTTTGGTGCCTCGTCGGATTGCGCTGCCGAACGCATCGGTTCGTATCGCCAGGAGGACGGAGCGGCGCTGAGCTGGGAGGGCCGCTCGAGGCTGCTTGCAGCTTTAATTTAAGATTATTTTAGTTGAATGTGTGGCATTCCCAATATTTAGGGTTTAAATAGTTTTAAAAATGTGGTACAACACAATTTCTATTAATTGTTGAAATAAGAAGAATATTACATTAGTCTCTGTGCAATTCATCAATGCTGCCAGCAGAAAAAAGAAAAAAAAAACCTTAGCATAATGCAGCCACCATCATGCTTGACAGATGATAGCATGTTTTTAGGTTTGAAACCTTCGTCTTTCCTTGTCTTTTATTTATTTTTTTAGTAAGTATATGCATTTCAGAAATTTGAAACTAAAAGTGCAGCTCATCTCATTACACATTACTCATTACACACAGTGTTATATTTTGTGTTTGTGTCTGTATTTTTGATGATTATGACACAGATTCTGAAAACCCCAAAGTACATTTCTCAGAAAAGTACACTAAAAAAAGAGAATGGAGCCCCAACTTTAAAAGATAATAATTTAATTTGCTGCATGCAATCGGATCTATTTACGTTTGTTTACATGACAACTTGATTACTTGTATAAATTTTTTAAAAGTTGGATCACTTGGTTTTTTTCAATGTATAACGTAGACCAGGGGTCGGCAACCTTTTCTATTCAAAGAGCCATTTGGGACCGCCTCCCAATAAAAAGAAAGCACTTGGAGCCACAACCCATTTTGACGTCATATATATAAAACCTATATGCTATGTACAAAAATCGATACTATGTTGCGTTTATGAAATCAACGAACTGCTGCAGAGACCACAAAATTTTATTTCTGCATGTAACAAAACGCATTTTACACTTTGTACACTTACGCTTCAGCCTTCCGCATCAGCTCCGAAACGGCCTTTTTTCTCTCCTCTCCCTCGGGATATTTTTTAGCAAAGACAGAGTGTTTGCTCTTGAAATGTCTTTCAACATTTGACTTCTTGTTGTTTGCCAGTCTTTCCCCACATATTAAGCAGACAGGTGAACCAGTTTCATCAGCGGTGAAAGCAAAATGATCTGTCCACGTAGCATTAAATGTTCTGCCATCTTCAGAATGTTTCCTTTTCTTGGATTTATTCATGATGTATCTTCCAGGCAAGGATCAAAAAGTAAATAAATCAGTGCGCTAAAAAAACGCGGTCTGCCAGACATGTGGGGTTCGCCAGGAATGCCTGTCGCACATCGGCGGACATGACGTATATTTTGGGTGCTAAAAATGTTCAAAACTTTTGTTTTAATGTTACAAGTTTACCATAATCCTCAGATTTAAAAATGTATTTTAAAATGATTTTAATTTATAATTTTTTAATGATTTAATTTTAATAAAATATTCTATTTCCCAAAGTCACTGGGAGCCACAACAGAAGGATGAAAGAGCCACACGTGGCTCCGGAGCCATTGGTTGCCGACCCCTGACGTAGACCAACAAAAATGGATTTTTAATTCAATAATTTTTGTGTTATTCTTTAAAGATTTATAGAGAACACATTTTGACATTATATTAGCCAACATTAAACTGAGTGAGACAGATTAATCCCATTAGAAGGGTTGGATTAATTAAATTAATGACGCTGGCTGGCACCCAGCAGCGACTAATCTAAACGAAAAAAAAAACATTTAACAGTTAGAAACTACGAGAAACCGTCAGCTTTTGTGTGCTTCAGTGATTCACAGGTGTGCTAAATTCTTTCGAGTCTTGACATGAGCCGGGCCAGCAACACTCATTTAATCTCATTACGACTCGACGAGAGATTCAGCTGGAACCAAAAAATAAAAAATAAAAAACCCACGCAAACTTCCAGACATAGAAAAATTAGACTAATCCTCCATGTCTGCCGCTACAAATGAATGAAGGAGCTGTTAATGACAGCAACCTTTCTGTTTCCCAGGGCAGGTTTTTGTTTTAATTAATAATACAGGAGCCAGTTGGAAGAATGCAATGAGACACAGTATTCAGAAACAGGTGACACATTTCTAATATAATTTAACAGCCAAAGAGGAGAATTCGTTGTTCATCAACCATCAGATGAAATAGAGATTGGAATATTTTCTTAGGCCTAAATTTTCTCTCTCGCAAAAAAAATTACATTTTAAAATTTTATAGCACCGTAGCATCATAAAAAAACAGTACAGATGTTAAAAAAGATGCATTTATTGGCTGATAAGGTATTTGATGGCCAACCCACAAGTTAGAATTGATTATGCGATCATGTAGCATCCAGATGAATCAATCAATTTAGATAATTGAACAAACATCCATTTACAGGATCCCAGGAAAAGATGGCGTATTTTTATAGGACTGACCTTTTGAAAAAAGCTAGTTATGAACGTTTTGAAGATGACCAGTAAAAATGTAACAAAAACTTACACAGAACAGAAGAAGTTTTGTTTTTTACTTCTGAAAATCTGGAGGAAGTTGAGACTAAAAAGTATGCGGTTTTTAAAATTCCCAGCAGGACTAGAATGAATCAAAGCAATACTGTGTTTCTGATTACAGAATAACATTAAAATATAATGTAAAGCTAAGAAAGTCTAAATTTTCCCTTTAAAAACTTGAATTAAATCACTCACTTTTAAATTAAATGACTGAAATAATTTTTCATGATATTTGACTGAAGTTCAAGTTTCCAGATGACTCAGCAGTAGTTATATTGATGTCTGCATTACAAGCAGGGAGTTTAAAAACCTGTAGACAAAAGAAAAGCACAAAATTAAAGGAAAAAGAGATGTTGAGAGTTCAAGAAGAAAAACTACAGCTTTCACTTCATGAGAGGAAAAGCTGTGGAGATGATGTCTGCAGGTCTCCAGTGCCCTCAAGTGGGCAACCAGCGTCACCAATAAATGCTAAATCCTCCTATTTTGAGACTTTTTAGCTAACGTTTGGTGAAAGAACACACATCCTAACACCATTCAACAGAAGTATTCTTCAACATGCATCTGGTCAGAAAATCAACAACAGCAACTTCTCTTCTTTGAAAGACAACGATTAAGATATGTTGCAACTGTCTAATAGAGGAAAGTGCAATTTAAAATATGCTTTATATATTTTAAATGGCAGAAACATTCTGCTATATGTGTACGGAAGAGGATTAGGGCCACCGAAAAAAAAAGTTCTGACTTTAAACTCTGAATTCTGAGATTAAAGTCAGAACTCTTTTTTTTTTTTGGTGGCCCTAATCCTCTTCCGTAATATGTGTTACAAGGTTTTATTTGAACAATATTATGGATGTGAAGTTTGAATAAATTTGTTTTATTTGTTCTTTGAATGTATTTTGTTTAGTCAGGAAGTTGTTTCTCCTGACATTTACTGCTGTTGCTAGTTCTGTTACGCTGCTCTTGACGGTTGGTGGTTACCGTAGCAACCAGCAACTGACAGCTCCGCCCCCTTTTTCTGTTGTCATTCTGTAGCTGTATTAGGATCATCTGTGTTTTCTTTACAAAATATTATATTTTAACACATATTTAATCATATGCAGTGTTTTAGTAGAAGTGTAAAAATAAAGCTCAGGAGTGGCATATTCAGTTTAGATCAAGCACTTTATTTAAACAAAATAATAAAACTCAGTCGTCCCGAGTCACATTCTAGACTTTGGAGTAAAAAAGAGAAAGTTGATTTTGTCAGTTTATGGCTCAACAGGTTGTTTTGGGGATTACATACTTAATTATCTGATGAAATGTCAAATGGGTTTCTGTTGGTAAAGTCATGAAAAAAAGAACAACTAACTTAAAGGAGTGGAGGTGAAGCTGCTTGTGGCAACATTTAGTTCTGGAGCGTTGAAGGCATCAAGGGAATAATTCAAGTGGGAAATGGGCTTGCTTACAGCAGGCTCACCCATGTTCAATGCTTAGCTTTGCATATAAGAACGTAAAAGTACACAGTCTTAAACAGGTCTTAAAATAAGGTAAAAGCAACAACAGACAAACAAAATGTACATTTTCAGAGCAATATTTGCAGATGCAGTGTCTGTCCCATTACACCAGCTTGGTTGTTTCCTTTGAGAGTCATTTTTACCCTTAGACCAGCTAAATCATGAGTGTCCAAAGTGCAGCCCAGGGTCCATCTATATCTAGTACTTGATATAAATGGAGACTTTCTTTCTTTAATTAGGACAAAATTATCACAAACAAGTAAAATGTAGGATACAGTACAGAGGATTTGCTTTCTGCATTCTCTTCAAGCACCAGAGACTTTTACTCAAAAGTGAATTTTGCTTCACCCAAATCTGCTTTTAATTAATTTAATAAACTCGGCTAAATACAAAAAGAGTGACCCACATCGTGCCGTTTTACAGCACAGTCAAGTAACTATATTATTTCCAGTTTTATGAAGATGCTGTATGTTTCACAAACAACTTAAAGGAAATTTGACTTTGCATCATAGTCGTATCTTAAAATTCAAGGATTTCTCAACCATGCAATGGATGGGTCAGAGTAATAACACTCAATAACATTATAACATGACATAACGCTTTATAAAAGTAGATTTTACATAATAGCTCTCACTTAAAGATTTTTAAAATTCTTTTGTTGAAAACTAAAGTCAATTTGAGACCTTCTAGAACCCTTCCCAGTTTCATTTCCAAAATCTACATGTTCAGGTTTTATATTTCTTACCGTAGTTTCAATATTAATGCTTCCATTTGCAAGTATATTTGTTGTTAAGTATATTTGTTGTTACACTTGAATTTTCCAACAGTTTTTTTTAACAATAAAGGATTTTCTATTTTATTATCTGTCATTGATTATGTTTTTCCAAGATTTTCAGCATTTGGAAGAATGATGCAATACGTCTAAAATTGTTCATTTGAGGTTGTATTTACCCAAATTTTAAAACAATTTGAAGATGTTTCTATGTCCTGATATGTAAAACCTTACATATTTTTCCATCATACTGCTGAGTCTTTTCTCCCATGACTGAAATCTGCATCATGTGTGTTGTTTCAAACCATTTAAATCCAGCAGTCAGTTCTCCAGATTAATCCTGACGTTGTTGCAAAGTGAATTCACTCGACCATTTTCCAGTGCCAGTGCCAGACGGTTGTTACCATCCAATCAGGAGACGTCCCTGGTTTTAGCTCTCCGTGGAATCTGTGGATATGGAGACAAACATGTTTTTTTTTAAAAAGAGCAAAAACTGGTTTATATTCATTTGTTTATTGAAATTCCAAAAGAAAACTCTAAAAACTTGAGCTTCACCTGATTCAAATTCTGTAATAAAAAAAAACAAACTCCTGTTAAGTAAATTTATTTGCACCTTTTAATGTATATCTAATATTTACTTCAAAAATGTTAGCAGTATAAAGTAACAAACATAACAGGAAGTACAAGAGACACATAACTTTTGTAACCACAGTAATCTTAACATGTTCGAAACGGAGTAATAAGAAGAGAAAAACTTATGAACTGCATTTTTTTTAACTGAATTACTGAAATAAAGTAAGTGATGGTATTCTAATTTCCTGAGATGCACCTGTATTTATTTATTTCATTTGTTTTAGTTTCCACCTAGGAAACTAAAACCCATTGAACACACCGTAAAGGGCTGTCTACAAGAGATTTCATATGTAAGTTTGGATTTTTTTTATACAGAGATCAAGCTGTGTGAGTCAGTTTGTGTGCCTGTGTGTGTGTTTCTCTAGTTTAATTTCAGCTTAATTTAACTCCAATTTCCTGCAATTTTATCTACATGCTCCCGCAAGTTCAGATTTTAACAAATAAGATTAGCTACCATGACTATGCATATGATATGTAACTCGACATTGCAATGTCACCAAGTGACTCTGCACCCATTGAAATATTCGACAAATGAATGCGTGAATGTGTCACAACTTTCTTCAGCTGAACAGAAACAAAAATAAAGTAATTATCTTTGGACCTAAAGAGTCAAAAGTCATCGCCCTACTGATCAGGGCCAAAATCTGGGTGTAGTGATGGACTCAGACCTGAACCTTCAAAAAAGACAGTTATAAAGTCAGCCTTCTGTCACCTGAAGAACATTAATTGAAGGACCAATGTCCCAACCAAAAAACTCACTAAGACAGCTGCAACTTATCCATGATGCTCACTAAAACTAAGAAAGTAGGGAAAGAACTTAGACTGGATCAGAGAATAGACTGTAAAATACATTTGCTTTTTTATAAGTCACTGAACGGTTTAGCACCAAAATACATTAAAGATCTGCTGTTGACGTATCAACGTTTCAGATCACTCAGAATCAGAACCAAACATGGAGAAACAACATACAGTTTTTATGTTTCTCTAATCTGGAATAAACTTCCAGAAAGCTGCAAAACTGCTGAAACATTGAGTTCCTTTAGATCACATGTGTCAAACTCAAGGTCAAATCCGGCCCGCCATAACTTTTTATGTGGCCCTCTAGATTCTCAACTAAACACCAAGTGTGGTTAAATATTATATTATCACTCAAATCAATGCAGTTTTGATCTGTTTACTGCCAAACTATATCAATCAGTCCCTCCAGTTTCATGTGAATTATCATGGAAATTCACTCAAAATCAACAAATCCTTACACTTTCTGCGCTAGTACGTAATTGGGAGTTTATTGCAGATTTTTCTTAAAAATTGTCAAAAACTTTCTTACTTTTACTAAACAGCTGCCTCAGCTTTAGTTGATGTCTGATTATAGTCCATGATTTGTACAGCGAGTAATAAAAAAACATAGCAAATATTTCCAAATTCGTGTCAGAAATACTTTGATTTTTAGTGCAATAAATCACAAAAGCAATTGTGAAATCCTGGAGGGACTGAAAAGATGTTCAACATTATTTAATTTTAAGAATTTGTTAATATTTCAATACAATACAATACATTCTGGCACAACCGGCCCTTTAAAATCCTCAACTTGCCTGCTATGCTCCTGCCTGTTTCCTTCTGTGTTGTGTGCCATTATCTTATTTGTTCTTTTGTCGTTATTAACTGCATAACTTACCAGATCTGTGCAGACATTTGCATCAAGTTTACCTGCAATATACTAAGACAGAGGATCATAATCTGAGACACACTTATTCATGTTTTTTTATGGTGTGACATTATACTTTTCAACAACCAGCCCCCGACCCCGCCGCTTGTAAAGCACTTCCGCAGGACCGTACGGGCTGGACCACGAGGGATCAGACGGCCCTTATGGAGGGTGACAGACCCAGAGGTTATCAACGTCATGGTTCATGGCATCAGAACCAACTCAACCGACTCTGTGAGAAAAGCACAAAACCTTACACTGCAAAAACACAAAATCTTACCAAGTATTTTTTTGTCTAGTTTCTTCTGCAAATATCTTAGCCCACTTGAATAGTGTATATATAACTTTTACAAAAGAAATATGAGTTTGTTATAAGTCAATAATTCCTTAACATTGATGGAAAAAGTACTCGTTCCTGGTAGATTATTTCACTTATAACAAGGGGAAAATGTCTTGTTATAAGTTAAATAATCTGCCAACGGATCTAGTACTTTTTCCATCAATGTTAAGGAATTATTGACTTAAAACAAACTCATATTTCTTGCAGAAAAGTTACTTGTAAGTTAGTTTTATCTTATTTCAAGTGTTCTAAGATATTTTCACTGTAAAGTAGACAAAAATTACTTTGTAAGATTGTGTGTTTTTTGTGGTTTCCTGGGTTAACTTGCACCATGTGTCATAATTTACACATTTATTAGGTACAATACCTCACAGGGATCCTTCACAGTCTAGAAAAGGATGGAAACTAAATTTTAGGTTAAGAAAAATGTGCAGAAATCAATTTTGTTTTGGAATTTCTAAATTTCTCATGATTAGGCCTCTTACAGATCCTATTACTCTGTCAAGTTTGGTAACCCATAAATATTTAATCCAGAATTAATATTTAATTTCAGAAAAAATATGCTGCCAGTTTTGATCACACTAAATGTCTTTCATTTACTGATAGTAAGGTTTGTTAGCGTGTGTTACATGAGAGTAGCACAGAGAAATTTAGGATCTTTGGTAAGATGTTTCTAGCTGGCACTGCAAAAATAATTAATACAATGAAACTTGGTCTTTCTGAGCTGCTTTGCAATCAGGATGTTTGTGTGATTTTTCCAGCAGGACAATGACTTGATATTTCCTCCCGATAAGTCAGTCTTCCAGCACAAGATAAATGAACTCAATGAGTCTGTTTATGCTTTGAGTAAAGTTCTGCTGGGCCAGACACCTGCCCCGTTTTCTGAGCTTCCTGACTGGATCAACCAAGGGACTACCTTTGGAGATAAAGTAGTTAGAGGTATCTCGTGTTCCCTAATGATACTTTTTGCTCCAAATCCCACAGAGCGGGTAGTAACACTTGACAAAGCATATTCTGGTTCAGTTTCACTGCTTAGTCCTTTTCTGTTCACACCTAACATCAATTAAATGAATCTGATTAAAGGGGCAGGATCACGTAAAATCAATTTGTTTGAGCTTTACATCATGTTGTAATTCTGTTCCCTGATCCAAAACATACCTAAAGTGTTGCGTTGATTCTTTAAATGGATGTTTGAGAAGTCCTTTAATCTCCATGGCAACCGTTGTTGCTGCACAAAACACCAGGGTGGACCTAGCTCCGCCTCCAAGATGCAGCTCCTCCTCAAAGCTGCAGTTTCCAAGCTTCCACCTCACAGAATCTCAAAGAATCCCCCTCTCAGTTCCTTCAGATTAGCCAGTAGCAATTAGCAAACAAATAGGAATTAATTTTCAGTGAATTGCTGGTAAAAAACAACAACAACAAAAATGTTAAAGGGTTCATAGCAAAGCACTGTTATGATGAATTCCTGAAGGCGGAGTTTCAGAAAGAGCGGGAGTTTTTAAAGCCACAGAGGCCCAAAATCAAGGCCAAATGTCAAAATTTCCCAAATTTCTGTAAAGTCATATTTGATGTTGCATTTTTGTAGCAACTGTAGTTAACTTAGTTACTTGATTGTTCTATAAAATGGCACAACATGTCTGGGAAAACACCCCATTAAATTAAAATAAAGCTAAGTTTCTCAAATTGGATGGTCCTGAGTTTTATACATTTGCATTTGTTAGCTAAAGCCACAGTTTGCATCAACTTTAGGGTCTGCCAGTGGAAATTCACCAGGAATCGGACTCAAACCAATTTAAGGATCTTAATGGAAAATAAAAGATTTTGGCAAACCTCGCCTGAGAAAGTCTTCATTCTCCTAGAGCCAGGCATTGTGGTCGACCCTTGGCTGCTTTTGGTTGCTGGAATTGTTTTTAATTAGTGAGTTTTCAACTTTGAATGTCACAAATACAAACCTATCACGTCCTTCTTTGTTTTTGGTGCTTTTCAGAAATGTATCTTTCTGGCTTAGATCACATACCGCAAAATTTTGAGTGATTTTTGCATGAACAAAAACATTTCTAAAAAGGATGTTGTGTTTCGAAGAAGTGTTTAAAAAAGCATAATTACAAATATTGTTTAAAAAAATGTTTGCATTTAAGCAAAATTGATTTAGTCTATTTCTAATTTATATGCTTAACAGAAACCTTTCATTCTCCTCAATCTGTCTCCGTAAATGTAGAAAATTAAAAATGCCAAACCACAATCTCTTCTAGTCTCTTGAAAATGTTGTGTTAGCTCTCTTAATAGCAATAATCATAGCTATTGTTGAAGTTTTGAATTTTGTCCCGCATCTCTTTCATCCAGAATATGAGATGGGTGAAGTCTTGTTCCCTCCAAAAACAGCAGAGCAGTTGGCGATAGAAGGTCAGGAAGGACAGAAAGCACTAATCTTTAGTCACTATTCTGATTTTGTTGATGAATCGTGCATATTCTGAAGTGAAACCTTTTAATAATGTCTATTTCGCTTACTGTCAGCCATGAACATTGGAAGGTTTGATTTTAGTGGCGTCCATAAAGACAAGACGTTTGGGGATCCCACACCACACTGCAACAATGGCCGTTTTACTGCCAAAATTGTTCACTGGTTAGGAGAATCACACAAGTAAGTTCTGTACCAAACTTTAGCCACAAGTGTGACCTACACAGAATTTCAGTACCTTTTTAGCTTCAGATGTTTTTCTCCATTAATATATTGTTGCAGGTTTCACAATCCAAATCCTGCTTTGAAGAGATCTGGAAACAAGGAAAAGTTGGCATTGGAAACTGGCAACACCATCTTCGTGTAGGCTTTTGTTGTTCTTTGGTTAATTTCCCTCATGTCCAACTAAAGTTCCTGATGTTTGACTTTATCCATCCACCAGTGGTGGTAGGAAGAAATGTCCTCTGCCCGTTCCACCTGACCACACATTTGGATATGTCTCTCCAATGGGTCCATATGGTAAAAAAGCCTTTCTAAATGCTACAACACAAATTGGGAAACTTCTTAGTGGGAAGCAGAGATTGGCACTTTTCTTTCCTCCACAGGAGCTGGAGATCTTCTCCACAACGCTGAGCCGGGGACGTTTCCTCGAGGTCCAGATTGGCAGCGAAGCGCGATTGGTATAGCGAGACATTTCCTCAAGAGGGTCAACTTTAACAACTTTCCCAGTCTGCTGCACGCTTTCAAATATTATGACAAGGTATGGATGAGACTAATGCAGGCAAGTATTTGAGTTTTCTATCTTATTTCGGCTCACACGTGCTGCAGAGGGAAGGTAATCTAAAATAATCTCACTATCACAGCCTTAGTCAATATAAGCTATAGATTTTCTTAACTGTTTATTTACCCTCTTTAATGTGTTTTTATATCTGGCATCTTGTCTTTGTTGTAGACAAAGATACATTGTTGGTTTGTCAGCTTGAAGAGTATCAGAAATTAACGATTATGATTCTTTGGGGTAGTAACTAATTACATTTACTACACTACATTTACTTGAGTAACTTTTTTGAAAAAAAATTACTTTCAGGAGTGTTCTCATTATGGTGTAATTTTTACTTTTACGTGAGTAATTTTATTATGATGTTTTATTACTCTTGCTGGAGTAAAGTTTCTGGTTACTCTGCACACCGTAACTTCACTTTCTGAAGATTTAGCTTATTTTCACCAAAAATTCACCAGAAACAGACACAAAGCCGGCAGTTTTTGTTAAAGTTTCATAAGTTTCATATTGAAAGAAGCTAATAGTAAAGTTATGACACAGTTCTGCTCATGGTGGACAATATCCAATTGTTTTCTGCTGTAATTTTGGCTCCATTATTCCACAAACTTTTAAAGAATAATTTCAGGATTCAAGAAAGTCACATAAAGTTTAGTTTGCTTTATAATGTGCTGCAATATGTATATGTATATCACTTTTAAACCCAAATATGAAAGCCATCATATTGACTTTATTCCAAACCTGCAATAACACATTCAGGCCACACATTTGGAAGCATTGTAGAGTTATTGGTTATTGTTAGGTAAAAATATCTCAGTAGAAAAGGTTTGTGGTGTTTCTTTTTGCTTTCCAGAAAGGAAGGGGCCTGATTGGTAAAGAAGATTTGTGGGAAGTTTGTCGTGAGTTCAAGCTGGCCCTGAATGGCAAACTTCTGGATGAACTGATGGAGTACTGCGATGTAGACAAAGATGGATTCCTCAACCTCGTGGAATTTGCTAATTTTCTAACATATAAGGACATGATGCCCATCCGCGGTCAGTGAAAGAAGACTTAGGCTCAGCTTTAAACCACATACCACCTCTCATTATGTCCCTTACACAGAGTTAACAATTTATTTTCTCAACTCTGATTCAGTTTTAAGTTTCTGGTGTTGTTTCTTGTCTCCTGCAGAGAATCATTTCGGATTACCGCCAATCAGTATGAACGACAAGATATCATCAGATTTATCTAAATTTATTCCCTCGCTGGCCTTGTTTGGGCCTGATGACATGGAGCCAGTGAAGCCAGGCAGCTCAAAGAATATTATCAGGACCATCAGGAAACACAAACCAGATTCAGACCTCGTATCCTCCACCAGTGATGAGATGCCCACACCTAGTGAGTCCAGAGCAGGGCTTTTGGTTTGACCGATACTGTGTATTTACTCTAGATTATCTACAAAGTGCTAATTTAATTATTAGTCATTGATTTAACCAAAGTTTTAATAGTAGTAGATAGGACTAAGCAATAAATCAATAAGAATATATATTGCTATAGAGACATAATACAAATAGATAATAATAAAGTTTGATAGAATTTTCAATAATTTCACTGAATTTATCCAGAACTGCACAGCATTCTGGGAGATGTAGGCAGAGGAAAAGGCTTTAGCCGCTCAGCCTCTCACAACTAGCTGACAAGCAAGATTAGTTTGATGAGCAAGCGCCACTAACTCTTTGGTTGCCTAGCAACCACTTGCTCATTATTTGGTTGCCTAGCAACAACCTGTTGAGTTAACTTGCGCAGCAGCAGTTTAAGGTCCCACCACCATGCCTCAAAACTGCTTTAAAATAAAAAACAGCAGAGTGAAAACTGTGGAGGCCACATTGCCAGTTTGTCAGCATTTCAGATATTTAAAACAAAAAATTAATTAATAATCATTAACATCGACTGATATGAAACCCTAAAATGGAGTAAGAGAATACTAATTATATTTTACATTCCCAACTAACACAAAAAACAGCCATCACACTATTTGTTTATCACTGGATGAGGCAAAGGCTGAACTAAACAAACCAACTTCATGTTGACCTAATTTTAATTCTATTTGCGGATTCCATAACTGATCAGTTTCCTTGTTTGAATCATTTCCTTTTCAGGTGGTCGCACCTACGGGATCCCATCCATACGCTACGACCTTCTACCTCCACTCATCAGACGAATCAGCGACAGAACGGACTACGGGGATTTAGCCACACTTCCAGAGCTCCTGCATCCATCAGTGCCTGATCTCCATGGAGTTGACGCGAAACATTACTTCGGTCCTCGAACCAAGCAGGAGGTGAGCCGCAAACACAAAGTCGTTTTTTGCTTTTGCTCAATTACATTTATTTCATCTTGCGGTACTTTTTGACTCCTTTTAACCTCTCCGTCACAGATTGAGGAGATTTTCAGAAATATCGGTGTGAACATTTCTGACGAGACATTTGAGGAGGCCTGGAAGCTGGCGGCCATGAAGAAACCCAGCGGGGAAGTTTGTGTCGAGCTTTTCCGTCAGACACTAAAGGAACTACATGCAATTTAAAATTATTCATAATTAGGCCCGAGCAGCTAAGCGCTGCGAAGGCCTATTGTAATCGTACTGTTTATTGTTATGATTCTGTCACCATAAGGAGGTGGCTTTTTGGAGGCTTTATCATATTCAAAAACTCACCAAACTTGGCATATGCGTTTGGCTCTAAATTCCACAGTTTCAAGCCAAACTGCACCAAACTCACTAGGATCGATCCTTATCCACACCCCAACAGGAATCCATAACAGTCATTAGTGGGTGTGGCCTAATTTCTCAACAGCGCCCCCTAGAAGTTTTTAAATGACCAGCCCCAAGCCGTGCTTTAACCCTGAATTATGAAACTTGGTACACATGTGTATCTTGTCAGGACCTACAAAAAAGTCTGGACCATGGAGCCATGGTCCAAACCCAACAGGAAGTCGGCCATTTTGGATCAAAGACGCCAATTCTTATTTTTTATAGATGTATCTGATCAAATCTGTCCTACAGCTTTTGAGATACAGACTTCAAAATCACTCAGGAGAGTCTTGAGATATTGAAGGTCAAAAGTTATCACAGGATTTTTCATACATCAAAGTATGTGGGCGTGGCTAAGTGTCAAACTTTGACTATTCGCCATGAAACATCAAAGTGCAATAACTTCCACACATAAGGTCACAGATGGATCACACTTTCTATGTCTCATTATAGGCCAGGCCTGATCACATTCACAGAGTCAATTGATGACATCACCTTAACCCCGCCCACTTTCAACAGGAAGTCACTTGTTTTTTCTACTGGATGCCTTACTTTACTCTTTGATTCATTTAGCTTTAAACCTCTGCCAAGTCGGGCGTGCCGTGTTGGCGTAGCGGTTGGCGCGACCCATATTTGGAGGCCTTCAGTCCTCGACGCGGCCGTCGCGGGTTCGACTCCCGGACCCGACGACATTTGCCGCATGTCTTCCCCCCTCTTCTTTCCCGTTTCCTGTCAGCCTACTATCATTTAAGGGACACTAGAGCCAGGGTTTTTTTTTTTACCCCTGGAGGGGTAAAAAAAAACACAAACAAAAAAAAACCTGTGCCTAGTCACATACAATGACATGATGATGAATTCTGTCAATGCTGGTTGCTGGCTGAACCATGTGGGCGTGGCCGAATGGCAAATTTCAATCCCTAGCCGTTTGCATACTATCGTCTCTAAATCACACATGCATCATCCGATTTGCACCAAACTTGCTCGGATTGACTCATGTGAATCTCTACAGAGCCCAACAGCATCACAGTGTAATTTGACTCCACTGCGCCCCCTTGGTTAATCCATCAGCTATATCTCCTTATCTCCTCTGGCCGATCTGCACCAGATTTTTCGTGCGTCGTCAGGGAGCGCTGCCGAACGCATCGATGCATATCCCCTGGCGGACAGATGCGGGAACTGTGCAGATGCGGTGGATGGAGTGCGGCGTCGCCAGAGCTCCCGCGGTCACCAGGAGGCCGGAGCAGCGCTGAACTGCGAGGGCCGCCTAACGCCGCTTGCGGCTTTAATTACATGTTGCTATTTTTAAAATCTCTTCTACTTCTTTTCCATTCAACAATATCTGTAAATTTAAATAAAAAGAAAAGAACACAAATACTTGTGAAAAAAAAACTATCCCCCGCCCACGCAACAGACTTCTTGTGGCTTTGATGCGAAGTTGTGATGTCACTCATCCTCTCTGTGACATCACTGGTGACTGTCTCTGTATTCCCAGATTCCACAAAGAAATTCATTTGCAGTTTTAGGTTCGACACAGAGACATACAGTAAATATGGCAGAGAAGGATTTCTTTTCATCAGACATAAAAGCCCCTGCAATGGGAGAAAATGATTTCCTGTTGACATCAATAGGCATTTTAGAGAAGAGTTGCTGGAAGTTTGAGCGTGAAAACGAGCAGCTTAAACAGATGGTGGCAACGTTAATGAGAAAAATCGAGCGCATCCAACGTAGCCAGAACACCAGCAATGGGAGAAGCTGGCAAACAGAAAACGAGATGCTGGTAAATCGCAATAAATATTATAAAGAACAATTTAGGCAACTGAATTTAGATTTGGAGAAAAAAAGACATACAGCAGAACGATTGAAAACTGATTATGAGGCCACATCGAGAACCAATGTGCTGCTGGAACGGACATGTAAGACCATAAAAGAAAATGCGGAGCACACGTTGCGCGAGAAGACCCAACAAATTGAATGGATTGAAGCTGAAAACAATGAACTGAACAAGGAAATCGTTGTTTTGAAAGTAAAACTCGACCGAATTAAATCTAATATGGAAAAAGGCGACCCCCAAAAGGATGTCACGCGAAGTGAAGAAACCCTGTTGCTGGTAGAGACACCAGCAACCACAATCTTTCAGAAAATTGGGCGTACGTTTAATGCCATGTATGAATCCGGATCATTACGAAATTGGTTGCCGTCTTGGATTTTTTAATTTGAATTTATGTGAACAGTTGACCACAGCTGCAAGGCACACTCAACAATGACAACCTTGACGTTCTGGTTCTGATGAACCAAAATAAACCCAAATATTTAATGTTGTCTAAGAGAAATTAAGTAATTTGACTCCCCCTGGGTTTATCCATCAGCTATGATATAGCTGAGATATCATATCTCCTCACTGCATCAATGGATCTCCACCAGATCTTTGGTGCCTCGTCGGATTGCGCTGCCGAACGCATCGGTTCGTATCGCCAGGAGGACGGAGCGGCGCTGAGCTGGGAGGGCCGCTCGAGGCTGCTTGCAGCTTTAATTTAAGATTATTTTAGTTGAATGTGTGGCATTCCCAATATTTAGGGTTTAAATAGTTTTAAAAATGTGGTACAACACAATTTCTATTAATTGTTGAAATAAGAAGAATATTACATTAGTCTCTGTGCAATTCATCAATGCTGCCAGCAGAAAAAAGAAAAAAAAAACCTTAGCATAATGCAGCCACCATCATGCTTGACAGATGATAGCATGTTTTTAGGTTTGAAACCTTCGTCTTTCCTTGTCTTTTATTTATTTTTTTAGTAAGTATATGCATTTCAGAAATTTGAAACTAAAAGTGCAGCTCATCTCATTACACATTACTCATTACACACAGTGTTATATTTTGTGTTTGTGTCTGTATTTTTGATGATTATGACACAGATTCTGAAAACCCCAAAGTACATTTCTCAGAAAAGTACACTAAAAAAAGAGAATGGAGCCCCAACTTTAAAAGATAATAATTTAATTTGCTGCATGCAATCGGATCTATTTACGTTTGTTTACATGACAACTTGATTACTTGTATAAATTTTTTAAAAGTTGGATCACTTGGTTTTTTTCAATGTATAACGTAGACCAGGGGTCGGCAACCTTTTCTATTCAAAGAGCCATTTGGGACCGCCTCCCAATAAAAAGAAAGCACTTGGAGCCACAACCCATTTTGACGTCATATATATAAAACCTATATGCTATGTACAAAAATCGATACTATGTTGCGTTTATGAAATCAACGAACTGCTGCAGAGACCACAAAATTTTATTTCTGCATGTAACAAAACGCATTTTACACTTTGTACACTTACGCTTCAGCCTTCCGCATCAGCTCCGAAACGGCCTTTTTTCTCTCCTCTCCCTCGGGATATTTTTTAGCAAAGACAGAGTGTTTGCTCTTGAAATGTCTTTCAACATTTGACTTCTTGTTGTTTGCCAGTCTTTCCCCACATATTAAGCAGACAGGTGAACCAGTTTCATCAGCGGTGAAAGCAAAATGATCTGTCCACGTAGCATTAAATGTTCTGCCATCTTCAGAATGTTTCCTTTTCTTGGATTTATTCATGATGTATCTTCCAGGCAAGGATCAAAAAGTAAATAAATCAGTGCGCTAAAAAAACGCGGTCTGCCAGACATGTGGGGTTCGCCAGGAATGCCTGTCGCACATCGGCGGACATGACGTATATTTTGGGTGCTAAAAATGTTCAAAACTTTTGTTTTAATGTTACAAGTTTACCATAATCCTCAGATTTAAAAATGTATTTTAAAATGATTTTAATTTATAATTTTTTAATGATTTAATTTTAATAAAATATTCTATTTCCCAAAGTCACTGGGAGCCACAACAGAAGGATGAAAGAGCCACACGTGGCTCCGGAGCCATTGGTTGCCGACCCCTGACGTAGACCAACAAAAATGGATTTTTAATTCAATAATTTTTGTGTTATTCTTTAAAGATTTATAGAGAACACATTTTGACATTATATTAGCCAACATTAAACTGAGTGAGACAGATTAATCCCATTAGAAGGGTTGGATTAATTAAATTAATGACGCTGGCTGGCACCCAGCAGCGACTAATCTAAACGAAAAAAAAAACATTTAACAGTTAGAAACTACGAGAAACCGTCAGCTTTTGTGTGCTTCAGTGATTCACAGGTGTGCTAAATTCTTTCGAGTCTTGACATGAGCCGGGCCAGCAACACTCATTTAATCTCATTACGACTCGACGAGAGATTCAGCTGGAACCAAAAAATAAAAAATAAAAAACCCACGCAAACTTCCAGACATAGAAAAATTAGACTAATCCTCCATGTCTGCCGCTACAAATGAATGAAGGAGCTGTTAATGACAGCAACCTTTCTGTTTCCCAGGGCAGGTTTTTGTTTTAATTAATAATGCAGGAGCCAGTTGGAAGAATGCAATGAGACACAGTATTCAGAAACAGGTGACACATTTCTAATATAATTTAACAGCCAAAGAGGAGAATTCGTTGTTCATCAACCATCAGATGAAATAGAGATTGGAATATTTTCTTAGGCCTAAATTTTCTCTCTCGCAAAAAAAATTACATTTTAAAATTTTATAGCACCGTAGCATCATAAAAAAACAGTACAGATGTTAAAAAAGATGCATTTATTGGCTGATAAGGTATTTGATGGCCAACCCACAAGTTAGAATTGATTATGCGATCATGTAGCATCCAGATGAATCAATCAATTTAGATAATTGAACAAACATCCATTTACAGGATCCCAGGAAAAGATGGCGTATTTTTATAGGACTGACCTTTTGAAAGAAGCTAGTTATGAACGTTTTGAAGATGACCAGTAAAAATGTAACAAAAACTTACACAGAACAGAAGAAGTTTTGTTTTTTACTTCTGAAAATCTGGAGGAAGTTGAGACTAAAAAGTATGCGGTTTTTAAAATTCCCAGCAGGACTAGAATGAATCAAAGCAATACTGTGTTTCTGATTACAGAATAACATTAAAATATAATGTAAAGCTAAGAAAGTCTAAATTTTCCCTTTAAAAACTTGAATTAAATCACTCACTTTTAAATTAAATGACTGAAATAATTTTTCATGATATTTGACTGAAGTTCAAGTTTCCAGATGACTCAGCAGTAGTTATATTGATGTCTGCATTACAAGCAGGGAGTTTAAAAACCTGTAGACAAAAGAAAAGCACAAAATTAAAGGAAAAAGAGATGTTGAGAGTTCAAGAAGAAAAACTACAGCTTTCACTTCATGAGAGGAAAAGCTGTGGAGATGATGTCTGCAGGTCTCCAGTGCCCTCAAGTGGGCAACCAGCGTCACCAATAAATGCTAAATCCTCCTATTTTGAGACTTTTTAGCTAACGTTTGGTGAAAGAACACACATCCTAACACCATTCAACAGAAGTATTCTTCAACATGCATCTGGTCAGAAAATCAACAACAGCAACTTCTCTTCTTTGAAAGACAACGATTAAGATATGTTGCAACTGTCTAATAGAGGAAAGTGCAATTTAAAATATGCTTTATATATTTTAAATGGCAGAAACATTCTGCTATATGTGTACGGAAGAGGATTAGGGCCACCGAAAAAAAAAAAAAGAGTTCTGACTTTAAACTCTGAATTCTGAGATTAAAGTCAGAACTCTTTTTTTTTTTGGTGGCCCTAATCCTCTTCCGTAATATGTGTTACAAGGTTTTATTTGAACAATATTATGGATGTGAAGTTTGAATAAATTTGTTTTATTTGTTCTTTGAATGTATTTTGTTTAGTCAGGAAGTTGTTTCTCCTGACATTTACTGCTGTTGCTAGTTCTGTTACGCTGCTCTTGACGGTTGGTGGTTACCGTAGCAACCAGCAACTGACAGCTCCGCCCCCTTTTTCTGTTGTCATTCTGTAGCTGTATTAGGATCATCTGTGTTTTCTTTACAAAATATTACATTTTAACACATATTTAATCATATGCAGTGTTTTAGTAGAAGTGTAAAAATAAAGCTCAGGAGTGGCATATTCAGTTTAGATCAAGCACTTTATTTAAACAAAATAATAAAACTCAGTCGTCCCGAGTCACATTCTAGACTTTGGAGTAAAAAAGAGAAAGTTGATTTTGTCAGTTTATGGCTCAACAGGTTGTTTTGGGGATTACATACTTAATTATCTGATGAAATGTCAAATGGGTTTCTGTTGGTAAAGTCATGAAAAAAAGAACAACTAACTTAAAGGAGTGGAGGTGAAGCTGCTTGTGGCAACATTTAGTTCTGGAGCGTTGAAGGCATCAAGGGAATAATTCAAGTGGGAAATGGGCTTGCTTACAGCAGGCTCACCCATGTTCAATGCTTAGCTTTGCATATAAGAACGTAAAAGTACACAGTCTTAAACAGGTCTTAAAATAAGGTAAAAGCAACAACAGACAAACAAAATGTACATTTTCAGAGCAATATTTGCAGATGCAGTGTCTGTCCCATTACACCAGCTTGGTTGTTTCCTTTGAGAGTCATTTTTACCCTTAGACCAGCTAAATCATGAGTGTCCAAAGTGCAGCCCAGGGTCCATCTATATCTAGTACTTGATATAAATGGAGACTTTCTTTCTTTAATTAGGACAAAATGATCACAAACAAGTAAAATGTTGGATACAGTACAAAGGATTTGCTTTCTGCATTCTCTTCAAGCACCAGAGACTTTTACTCAAAAGTGAATTTTGCTTCACCCAAATCTGCTTTTAATTAATTTAATAAACTCGGCTAAATACAAAAAGAGTGACCCACATCGTGCCGTTTTACAGCACAGTCAAGTAACTATATTATTTCCAGTTTTATGAAGATGCTGTATGTTTCACAAACAACTTAAAGGAAATTTGACTTTGCATCATAGTCGTATCTTAAAATTCAAGGATTTCTCAACCATGCAATGGATGGGTCAGAGTAATAACACTCAATAACATTATAACATGACATAACGCTTTATAAAAGTAGATTTTACATAATAGCTCTCACTTAAAGATTTTTAAAATTCTTTTGTTGAAAACTAAAGTCAATTTGAGACCTTTTAGAACCCTTCCCAGTTTCATTTCCAAAATCTACATGTTCAGGTTTTATATTTCTTACCGTAGTTTCAATATTAATGCTTCCATTTGCAAGTATATTTGTTGTTAAGTATATTTGTTGTTACACTTGAATTTTCCAACAGTTTTTTTTAACAATAAAGGATTTTCTATTTTATTATCTGTCATTGATTATGTTTTTCCAAGATTTTCAGCATTTGGAAGAATGATGCAATACGTCTAAAATTGTTCATTTGAGGTTGTATTTACCCAAATTTTAAAACAATTTGAAGATGTTTCTATGTCCTGATATGTAAAACCTTACATATTTTTCCATCATACTGCTGAGTCTTTTCTCCCATGACTGAAATCTGCATCATGTGTGTTGTTTCAAACCATTTAAATCCAGCAGTCAGTTCTCCAGATTAATCCTGACGTTGTTGCAAAGTGAATTCACTCGACCATTTTCCAGTGCCAGTGCCAGACGGTTGTTACCATCCAATCAGGAGACGTCCCTGGTTTTAGCTCTCCGTGGAATCTGTGGATATGGAGACAAACATGTTTTTTTTTAAAAAGAGCAAAAACTGGTTTATATTCATTTGTTTATTGAAATTCCAAAAGAAAACTCTAAAAACTTGAGCTTCACCTGATTCAAATTCTGTAATAAAAAAAAACAAACTCCTGTTAAGTAAATTTATTTGCACCTTTTAATGTATATCTAATATTTACTTCAAAAATGTTAGCAGTATAAAGTAACAAACATAACAGGAAGTACAAGAGACACATAACTTTTGTAACCACAGTAATCTTAACATGTTCGAAACGGAGTAATAAGAAGAGAAAAACTTATGAACTGCATTTTTTTTAACTGAATTACTGAAATAAAGTAAGTGATGGTATTCTAATTTCCTGAGATGCACCTGTATTTATTTATTTCATTTGTTTTAGTTTCCACCTAGGAAACTAAAACCCATTGAACACACCGTAAAGGGCTGTCTACAAGAGATTTCATATGTAAGTTTGGATTTTTTTTATACAGAGATCAAGCTGTGTGAGTCAGTTTGTGTGCCTGTGTGTGTGTTTCTCTAGTTTAATTTCAGCTTAATTTAACTCCAATTTCCTGCAATTTTATCTACATGCTCCCGCAAGTTCAGATTTTAACAAATAAGATTAGCTACCATGACTATGCATATGATATGTAACTCGACATTGCAATGTCACCAAGTGACTCTGCACCCATTGAAATATTCGACAAATGAATGCGTGAATGTGTCACAACTTTCTTCAGCTGAACAGAAACAAAAATAAAGTAATTATCTTTGGACCTAAAGAGTCAAAAGTCATCGCCCTACTGATCAGGGCCAAAATCTGGGTGTAGTGATGGACTCAGACCTGAACCTTCAAAAAAGACAGTTATAAAGTCAGCCTTCTGTCACCTGAAGAACATTAATTGAAGGACCAATGTCCCAACCAAAAAACTCACTAAGACAGCTGCAACTTATCCATGATGCTCACTAAAACTAAGAAAGTAGGGAAAGAACTTAGACTGGATCAGAGAATAGACTGTAAAATACATTTGCTTTTTTATAAGTCACTGAACGGTTTAGCACCAAAATACATTAAAGATCTGCTGTTGACGTATCAACGTTTCAGATCACTCAGAATCAGAACCAAACATGGAGAAACAACATACAGTTTTTATGTTTCTCTAATCTGGAATAAACTTCCAGAAAGCTGCAAAACTGCTGAAACATTGAGTTCCTTTAGATCACATGTGTCAAACTCAAGGTCAAATCCGGCCCGCCATAGCTTTTTATGTGGCCCTCTAGATTCTCAACTAAACACCAAGTGTGGTTAAATATTATATTATCACTCAAATCAATGCAGTTTTGATCTGTTTACTGCCAAACTATATCAATCAGTCCCTCCAGTTTCATGTGAATTATCATGGAAATTCACTCAAAATCAACAAATCCTTACACTTTCTGCGCTAGTACGTAATTGGGAGTTTATTGCAGATTTTTCTTAAAAATTGTCAAAAACTTTCTTACTTTTACTAAACAGCTGCCTCAGCTTTAGTTGATGTCTGATTATAGTCCATGATTTGTACAGCGAGTAATAAAAAAACATAGCAAATATTTCCAAATTCGTGTCAGAAATACTTTGATTTTTAGTGCAATAAATCACAAAAGCAATTGTGAAATCCTGGAGGGACTGAAAAGATGTTCAACATTATTTAATTTTAAGAATTTGTTAATATTTCAATACAATACAATACATTCTGGCACAACCGGCCCTTTAAAATCCTCAACTTGCCTGCTATGCTCCTGCCTGTTTCCTTCTGTGTTGTGTGCCATTATCTTATTTGTTCTTTTGTCGTTATTAACTGCATAACTTACCAGATCTGTGCAGACATTTGCATCAAGTTTACCTGCAATATACTAAGACAGAGGATCATAATCTGAGACACACTTATTCATGTTTTTTTATGGTGTGACATTATACTTTTCAACAACCAGCCCCCGACCCCGCCGCTTGTAAAGCACTTCCGCAGCACCGTACGGGCTGGACCACGAGGGATCAGACGGCCCTTATGGAGGGTGACAGACCCAGAGGTTATCAACGTCATGGTTCATGGCATCAGAACCAACTCAACCGACTCTGTGAGAAAAGCACAAAACCTTACACTGCAAAAACACAAAATCTTACCAAGTATTTTTTTGTCTAGTTTCTTCTGCAAATATCTTAGCCCACTTGAATAGTGTATATATAACTTTTACAAAAGAAATATGAGTTTGTTATAAGTCAATAATTCCTTAACATTGATGGAAAAAGTACTCGTTCCTGGTAGATTATTTCACTTATAACAAGGGGAAAATGTCTTGTTATAAGTTAAATAATCTGCCAACGGATCTAGTACTTTTTCCATCAATGTTAAGGAA